>JANRGW010035985.1:2389-66140 GCA_024733675.1 Psilopsiagon aymara
GGGCGCCGGGGGAGCCGCCGCAGGGCCAGCCGCCGTCTCGGGCTGCTCCGCGGGGTCCGCCGCCGCGGCTAAGGCGCCGGTGAAGAAGAACCCGAAGGTGGCCAACGTGAGCGTCCAGTTGGAGATGAAGGCGCTGTGGGACGAGTTCAACCAACTGGGCACCGAGATGATCGTCACCAAGGCCGGCAGGTCAGTGCGGAGCCTCTGAGCAGCTCGGTTCTCCAGCCGCTCCCTCCGGCCCCGGGCACCCTGGCACGCCGGGGCTTGTGAATTCGCGGTTCGGGGAAAAATCGAGGCTGGACGAGGGCGAGCTGCGGGGCGGCTTGGCCCGGCGGTTGCCGTCATTTTATCCTAACCCTTCTCCCGGGGCGAAATCTGCGAGCTCTTGCGGCCCGAAGGCCTTGGGTGCTGCGGGGAGGAACATGCGGCTCCTGCAGGCTGGAGGCTAAGGTGTGAGGGGGGCAGCCCGGTTCGGGGAGCAGCGCCGTGCCCTCCGCCGCCGGCTTTCACACCCGCTGGAAAGAGCGCTGTGCTCCTCCGGGAGCTTTCGGCTTTCGGTTACCCCACACGGGACTTAGATCCGTGTTTGCGGAGGACACTGCGCTCCCAGGGAGGAAAGCGACGGCACGGGGCGGGGAGGAAAAGTCAACAAACCAACCGGTGCGATACCTGTAACTAATTCTTTTAGCACGGGCAGAGCTTTTCCCGCCGGCGGGGAAGCAAACGGACCCTCATTCTGCACCTTGAAACGTCTTCCCGGACTTCTGCATTTCGCTGCTCTTCCGTAACGAGCCCGACCGTGCCCTGCTCCCCTCGGCCCTGCCCCGGACTCTCGCCTCGGCGGGCCGGGACCCCGCTCGCGGCCAGGGAACAAAGGAAGCGGTCGATGTGATCGCGTTAAAAACCAGCAAAACTTGGGGGGGAGAAGAGAAGCCCCAATCACAGTTGTTAATTACTGCATTTAGCTGCAGTCTCCGGGAAGCGCCGTGGCCGCGGAGGCTTGGACAAAGCTGCGGAGCTTTTCTCGAGCGGGCTCCAGGCAAACGCTGCCTTAGGGGGTGCAAGCGCATTGCTCGGGCTCTGGTCTCTTCCCTTGGTTTAAAACGATCCGGCGGGGGGGAGAAAAGAAAAACAAACAAGTTATCAAGCCCCGCGGTGCCGGCTCTCCCACCGCTGGGCTGGCAGCAGTGGGAGTCCCGGGCACTGCCGCGGCCCCGTCGCCGGGGAGAAGGGCGCAGCGCTGCCGGTTGGGCTCCGCTTCGAAAGGGCCCAGCACAAGCGGTGACCGCGGCCGTGCGCTCCCGCTTTCCCACCAGGGTTTTTGAGGGTCCCGAAGGTGCAAACAATGAAATGTTTCTGTATATGCGCGGGGTGGAGGGGTTGTTCGGTTCGGCTTTTAATTAGCGATTTACTAAAGTCCCCGCAGTGCCCGGCGGAGGGGCTCGCGCGGCTCTGCGGGACCTCGGGCGTGATTTCCCTCAGCCGGTGCCTGCCTCGGCGCCGGGCTGAGCAGCCCGCTGTCTCCGGCCGCGGCCCTTGAGCCCGACGCCGGGATCGGCGCTGCTTTCCTTAGCGGAAAAGGTCGTTGAGGCTCCAGGCGGAGGCTCTCTGCAAACAGGAGCTCTTCGATCGGGCTTTCTTGGCTCTCCCGGGACAGTGAAAGCATTGCAAATATCCCACTCCAAAAGGGCTCGGAAATGAACCAGCTCGATTTGAATGAGAGGCTTTTTCCCCCTCCGCTAATTTTCTGATACAGACTGATCTCCAGACAGGGGATAAAGACAGGGGAAACCGAGGTAAAACCAGCAGGAAAAGAAGGGTTCAGTGAAGGCACTGCGAAGCCTGTTCTCTCCCAGCTCCTCTGGGTTGGCCCTGCTGTTTGTCTAGGTGGGTCTTATCATCTCTGGTTGTTAGTTTTAAAACAAGAAACACCGGAACTGGAGCTAATGGGGGCTTTTACACCTTTAAAAATAATAATAACAGAGGGAGCAATTGAAAACGTCCGTCAGAGTTTGTTAAAGCGTTACAGAGAGGGAGGCGCAGAGCCCGATCCCGATGCTGTCCGGCATTGCCGGGCCAGGGCTTGAAGGAGCTGCGGGGCTAGAGCCCGCCGCCCATCGCCGTGGCAGCCAGCCTGTCCTAAGTGGAGAGCAGGGGCACACAACCAAAAAAGCTCCGGGAAGAGGCACGACGGGTCCGGCCGTGCTCCTCGAGAATGAGCCAGGGGGAGGCTCCATGTCCGGGTTTAATCCGGATTGTTTTTACTGGTGGTGTTGGGAGTTTGGTTTTTCAACGGCTGCAAATCACCTTCCAGAAATGCCGCCCGCTGCCGCTCGCTTCGTTTCCTACGCGGAATAAGAAGTGTACCAAACAAAACCGAAGCCGCAACGAGCCCAAATGCGAGCCCGCATCCCGCCAGGGAGCCGCTGGCCAGGCCCTGTCCCTGGAGTGTGCAGAGGGAGGTGTGGGTGACTGACCCCATCCCTTAGCGCAGCCCCGATTTCATTTTTCCCCACAGCTCCCGGCTGTAGTTTGTGGTTTCTAGGGGCCTGTGCAGACTAGAGCAGCGGAGACAGTCACGGGGGGCGAACTGCCCTGCCCGGGAGCCCCGGGCTCCTTCGCGCTCTTAATTTGCCCTGCAAAGGTGCGTGGATAGGAAGCTCGACAGGGCCCTGACAACGAAGCGGAGCCGAGAGGGAATTCACTGGAGATCCTCATTGCCCTCTTGTCCCTGCCCTCCGCGGGGTGTGTTTGCCCTCCGGGCTGCGGGAAGTCTCCCTCTGGCCCGAGACCACAGTGCTGCTGTAACTGTTGCTTTAAAATGGGCACAGGTTTGGGGAAGAAGTTGCAGAAGCGTGAATCTTCACATTGCTCGTAGGGGGTTCTAGACATGTCCCCCGGGCTGCCTGAGCCTCCCAGGACTCTGCCAACGGCTCGGTGTGGTGTGTTTGGAGACGGGGTAATGCGTTGCATCTGCCTCAAATCAGGTCAGCTGGAAAAAGGATGAGGAAACCGGGGGAAAAAATTCTTTTCACTTGTGTTTCCCCATGACAAAGGCTGTGGTGTTATTTGTTTCACGTTCTCCGGTGGGACGTTTTGGACGTCCAACACAAACTGTCCAGGAGCTGACAGGAGAGGCAGAGCCCGGCTCGTCCTTCTGGGTGCTGGCGAGGGCCCGGGGACACAGCAGCCTCTTTCTGCACACTGCCTGGCAGCGTCTATCTTTCCTTCCCATTCCGGCCAGCTGTTTCTGCGGGGCAGTCAACATTGCAACGAGAAAGGAATCAGGGCAGCAGGAGGTTGGAGGACTGTGGAGGTTGTGGGGCTCCCGTTCACAGCATCCACGGTCAGGGAGGGTGCGGGTATCTGTGTCAGCCCCTCAGGGCTCCCACTGCCCCTCAACTCAGTTCTGCTCTCTCTCTCCTCTCTGTGCCAGGCGCATGTTCCCCACCTTCCAAGTGAAGATATTTGGGATGGACCCTATGGCTGACTACATGCTCCTCATGGATTTCGTCCCCGTGGACGACAAGCGATACCGGTAAGTAGCACGCTGCCCATCCCGCGGCTCTCAGCCTTATGGAGCTGGAGGGTCGTTGCCCACTCCCTGTACCCCTGGGATTCGGGAATGCGTTTC
This sequence comes from Psilopsiagon aymara, assembly GCA_024733675.1. NCBI lineage: Eukaryota > Metazoa > Chordata > Aves > Psittaciformes > Psittacidae > Psilopsiagon > Psilopsiagon aymara. The sequence continues at coordinate 6,024 of JANRGW010035985.1, forward strand.
TGGGCCCGACACATGGTGTGAGTCGGGGAGAAGACGTGGGATGTGACTGCCCCAGGGTCCATTTCACACCACTACAAGTTTGGGACCGGGAGAGGCTCAGCTGCACTGTGCAGAGACTCGCAGGGCCTCCTCGGGTTTCTCATAATATCCCAGGACGGACAGGGCAGGAGCTGCCTTGTCCTTCCCAGAAAAGCCCTCTCATTTCTGCTGCTCCATGTCTCCACCCGGCAAAAGCCCGTTGCTTCCTAGCGAATATTCCTGGTGGTCCTCGAGTGCTGTAGCATCTCGGCTGGGGCTGGTGACTCGGCAGGGCTGTACCGTGCCTGCCAAGGAGCTCACGATGTGCTTGGGTGAAGAGAGTGTAGGGTTTGTGCTTTGCAAAGGGCACCAGCCATCTGAGCCACAGAACCCTGCCCTTGTTTCCAGTGGCAGCGTGGGAAGGCCTTGGAGGCTGGTGACCCCCAAAGCAGTGATGGGGTCTGGTTTGGCATCCCTTTAATTCGAAGACAGTGAAAGGCACATTATGTATTTAGCTTCAGATCAGGACGCCAAGCAGGCAGCCGTGTAGGAATTGCAGGGTCCAATATATAAATATTTAGACAGATATCCAAATTCTCAGGGCGTCCTAGAAATGTTTGCTTGTCAAGGGAAGTGGGATATATAACATCCAATTGAGTATATCTTCAAAAAGTAATGTTTCTGCTCGAGTCCAATGGTGTCTAATTCCCCCTGTGCAAACACTGGCTTTTAAAGTAAACACGTGTATAGAAGATTGGTTTCTCTGTTTTAAATGTTACTGTTTAATATGTACTTTGAAAGAATGAAACAAGGCTGCTAAACTCTGGACCTGCTATTAATCTACACATAACTTTCCAGTCTTCACTGAAAGTCAGAATATTACTGTATAGAGGGCTCCCTTTCACCCTTTAAAAATTGTTTTAGAGGAAGGGGGAGCTTTTGTGGCTTCTCGTCCAAATCTGTGCAGGTAGCTATAAATTTCCTCCGTCGTGCAGACTTTTCTCCTGCCAGTTCCATTAGCGACCTGCTAAAATATTAATTCTCCCCTCAACGAGTCTGGCTGTGGAGAAGAGCTCGCTCGCTGCCGTAGGATACAGAGGGACAGAGGGGACTGGGACGGTGTACCCCCACCCCACCCGGATCCTACGCGGCAGCGGGCCGCTGGATGGGAGCCGCTGGACTGAGTCTGAGGGTGCGTTCTCCCCCCGGCAGGTACGCCTTCCACAGCTCCTCCTGGCTGGTGGCCGGCAAAGCCGACCCCGCCACCCCCGGGAGGGTGCACTACCACCCCGACTCCCCTGCGAAAGGGGCGCAGTGGATGAAGCAGATCGTTTCCTTCGATAAGCTCAAACTGACCAACAATTTGCTGGATGACAACGGGCATGTGAGTGTTGCCTGGCGAGGTTTCGCAGAAGCCCCGTGCCGTGGTTCCGTGGGGTGTCCCTGCCCGCACCCCCCACCCCCCCGGTAGGGTAGCCAGCAGGGCGGGGGCTGCGCTCTCCTCTCTCCATGCTCCGCCTGAATCAGTTATTGTCTCCTTGCTCGTTTTATCATTCAGATCATTTTGAACTCCATGCACAGATACCAGCCGCGTTTTCACGTGGTCTACGTGGACCCCCGGAAAGACAGCGAGAAATACGCGGAGGAGAACTTCAAAACCTTCGTCTTCGAGGAGACGCGCTTCACGGCTGTGACCGCCTACCAGAACCACCGAGTGAGGAGGCAGCGGGTCCCGGGGCAACCGAAAACAGGGGTTAGGGGCTCCGTGGAGATACCACTGTGCAGGCGTGCCCTGCTCCGGGCTGTGGGAGTACGGGGTGCGGATTCCCTCCGCCTCCTCCCCGTCTGCTAAACCCAATTCCGATAGCCGGAGAGCTGAGCTGAGCTCTGCGTCGCTGCGCACTGAGGAAGCGATGTGAGCTGCAGCTCCACGGCCGGCTCCCCTCGGCCCGGGGGGACCTCATTACCCGAGGCTGGGGCTAGTTGGGAAACTACAGGCTTCCTGCTGCGAAATGTCACTCTCAATTTGTTAGGATAAATGTGCGATTTTACTTCTCTAAGCTCGTAGCTGTCAATTCCTCCCCAGAATACAATTGCATGTTTAAAAAACGAAACAAAACAACCCACCCCCCTTAATTTGATGGGGATTTCTGGGCAGCAGTTAATCCAATTGCTTCTTTAAATCGCATTAGTGCAACGTAAAGAGCAGGAATCCCAGCCGCCAGTGCAAATACGGATTCAGAGCTGCCCAGAGCCGCCTCTCTCTGTGCTGGGGCTGCAGATGGTGCCATCCTCTCCCGCGGCTCCCGCGCATCGGCCCGGGATCTCCCGTGGTCCCTGTCGGGGCCAGAGCACGGCTGTGCCTTTAAGGGGCTTCCGAGTCTCTCCCGGCTGGCATTTGCTGATGGCTCCGGACAGCTGCTCTTTCTCTCCTGCTTTCTATCAGTTTGACCTCTAAGGCTGGAACTGTCACTGAGGGGCTTAAAGTTTGTTTTTCAACCCATTCCGGAAACTCACAATCACTTACTTTATCCATGGATTTGCTTAAATATAGAAAATGTCCTGCCTTCTCCAGTCGAATTAAATAAATACATAAGTATGATTTATCCAGTGATTTGTCTTAGCTGCTCCAGTGGTGACCCATATAATGTGGCATTTTCTTACAAGTGCATTTAACACAGCTCTTGCAGCCAATGCAGCCGACTCTCCCTTCACCTTGAACTCCTATTAGATAGAGTCTTACCCCACGTTTTCTAACAGAGGGAAAGCACGTTTCTGCTCTATGGCAGAGCTTGTCCAGCTCCCAAACCCAGCTCAGAGGCACGCTCATTGTCTGAGCAGGGGGGCCTGTGTATGCCACTTTGAGACATTTCCCTGCTTCTCCCTACAGATCACGCAGCTGAAGATTGCCAGCAACCCTTTTGCCAAGGGATTCAGAGACTGTGACCCTGAGGACTGGTAAGGCTTTGTCTTTGTTGACTGTTACTACACTCCACACTCGGCCCCAGTTCTGCATGCACCTGCACAGCTCACATCTGTAAAAGGCTTGCATGGAAGCTCAGGGAATGCAGTGCCCCATTTGCCGGCTGCAACTCACTTCAGCAGCACTCCAAGTGCTCGTTCTGTTGAACCACTGGTATTACTTCTCCCTTTATTCTTCCAGGCCCAGGAATCACAGGCCAGGGGCCCTTCCTCTCATGAGCGCTTTTGCCAGATCCCGGAATCCAGTCTCTTCCCCAGCACACCAGAATGGGACAGAGAAAGGTGAGAGCCCGCGATGGCCTGACCAGCCTGTCACGCGGGACCACAGCGCGTGCATGCTCGGGGCCAGCCCTGCTTACCATGCCGGTGTACTTTTGCCTGCAGCGAGCACATCTAAAGTGCTAATGAACTTTGCAGCACCACTTATTTTATTTAACAAAAATAGCCACCTTCGTAGCTTAATTCATTCACCCTAAGTCTAAAAGACTCACAGCTGTTGTGCTTAAGCAACTTTGCTGCTTTAAAACACACCACCCTCTTCCTTTAGTGTCTCTTTTTTGACTTTCTGGCAGCAAGTTCAGCTTTTCAGGCAGGGATGCAGCGATGGCCACTGGTTCTGCTCACAATGCCCTTTTGACGTGCCCCAGCAGCACATTCAGGGCCGACCCACTCCCATTCAGGAGCTTCAGTCAGGTCGAACAGCATCTCTGCCCATTGACTCGTTTTCCATTACGCAGAGCAAACAACTGCAGAGACAACCAAGGGCCTTTCTTCCAACACACTCCAGGCCTGCAAAATAAAGGGAAGTCTGTATTTGTTTAGTGTTACACAATTGCAAAAATTTCAGGCGTGTACCAGCTTGTCAGTCAATTCAGCTCCATTTATCTCAGTCAGAAGGTCCTGTCCCACAAGCCCCGGTTCCTGCAGCATGCCGCTGCGCACTCCGCTCTTTGCAAGCCTCGCTTTTACGGTCTCGCACCGCTTTTCCGTGTATTGAAGCGAGCCGCTGCGCGGTGCGCTGACGCTGTGTGCTCCCGCAGATGCTGCCGAGGGCCGGCGGGAGTTCGAGCGGGAGGCGGCCGGCGGGACGGCGCTGCACGCCGAGGCCGCGCACCAGCAGCTCTTGTCCCGCGTGCTCAGCCCCGCGCTGCCGGGCGGCGGCGGCGGCAGCCTGGTGCCCCTGGGCGGTGCGGGCGGCAGCCGGCCCAGCCCTCCCCACCACGAACTGCGCCTGGAGCCCGCCGCCTCGGAGCCGCTCCATCACCATCCCTACAAGTATCCGCCGGCGGCGGCCGCCGCCTACGACCACTACCTGGGGGCGAAGAGCCGGCCCGCGCCCTACCCCCTCCCCAGCATCCGCGGGCACAGCTACCACCACCACCATCACCACCACCACCACATGAACGCGGCGGCCGCGGCGGCGGCGGCTGCCAACATGTACTCGTCGTCCGGCGCGCCCGCCAGCTACGACTACGGGCCCCGATAACGGGGCTGCCGGGGGCGCGAGAGACTGGCGGCGGCCGTTACCGTCCTTTCCCCCCTTCCCGCCTTTCCCTCTCTCCCCGCCTCACGAGTGAGCTCATAGGCCTGCCTGTCCTGATCGACACCCGCCAGCCCAATCGCAGGAAGCCGGAGCCCTGGTCCCGCTCCCCACCCGTCGGCGGGCCGCGAGGCGGTGTGCGGTGAGGGGCCGGGGTGCGCCGGGTGCTGTCCACCGCGGTGTGACCCGCAGCTGCACTTTGATAAATGAAGCCATATGTCGTTCTCTACCTTCGCCCTATCCCCGCGCCTCCGTTATGCGGTGCCCCCAGGAGCGCCGGGTACTGAGGACCGCTGGAAGCGGTGGGAGGACGGGGAGCAGCAGCGGTGAGGTGACTCGCCCCCTTCTCACTCACCCGCCGGGTCTTCCGATGGAGGTTTGGTGTTGCCGCCGGTTTTGGCGGCGCCACGGGTGTTTCCGAGCCCAGCTGGGTGTGTACGGTTAGCACCGGGCAGAGAGGGCTGCGGGGCTGGCCGCGAGCACCGACGACACCGGGCCCCGGAGTAGGGTGTAATTCTGCACGGGTCGGTGTGAGACTCGGTTGGGGGATGCTTGGTCTCGTTTGCAGGCGGCTCAGGTGGTTCTGTGAGGACTGTCAGAGGAGGCACAGTTTAGCTTAAGGGAACACTTTGAATCTTCACTGTCAGAACAAATTGCCCACTTCTCCTCCAGTCCCGACCTGCCCATGAGTTTTGGGGTTCATTGGGGCGGCTTAACCACAACAGCATTTGCTGGAGCTGTTGAGAAGAGCCCATGGCCGAAGGCATGCCGTGTACATCTTCTGGTTTTCACAGCAATGGATGCTAAGATTTAGAAACCAGCCTGGGGTAAGGGAATGCTCGCAGAGTTTAGGTTGTGTATTCTCAGCAGTAGTTTGTGAACTGGCTGCTTCCCAAGCAGCCTCACAGTACTGCCTTTCTACTCCCTTCCCCGTGCTCTTGATCTGCCATTGAGAGGTGCCTTTTAGGGGAACTTCAGGGTTTTTCCCCCCAAATGCCTCACCCTTTATATTTGGCTGACCCAAACTGCAGTAGTCCCAAAGCACCTATTCTGCATCTACCTGCTTGCTGCATCTCCCCTCTTGAAGCTGGTAAGTACTTTTTCCATTTTCCCCTTTAATATCTTCCTTCAGTTGTAGTCTTTCTGTATCTTTGAAAGGATGGGCCTGTTCATCACAGTTTCTCTGGTGATGTGTTTTGGACAGTTGGCTTGTATTTTTTGTCAGATGCTCACCAAGTGGCAGTCCCTTTGTGTTCAAAGAAGGTGTTGAGCAGCCCCTCACCTGTGTTGGAATACAGTATTATGAACACTTCTCATTCTTCCGCTACTCTATGAAAAGGAGGGGGTTGTTTCCTTTAAAGTTCTCTATTCATCCATGTCTGTGCATTTCCACTACAAACCTTTTAAAACGTAATCTTTCCCTCGAGCAGGTGGCAGTGTTAATAGCAATGTTTATTCTGTTTCTGGCAGTGGGCTTTGGGCTTCCAAAACTTTTTGGAAGGGTTTAAGAAGGGATATGGGATAACACGAGTATTTTATGCATTTTTTTTTTTCTGTTATAAACCCCCCCTATATCTGGATCCATGAAAAAGACTTGTGCAAGAAATATGTATTTTATTTGACATTTGCAGTGAATTGTGAGATTCTTAGTGACTAACTAAACCATTATTAATGTTCTCAGAAAGGTTGATGTAAAATAGCCTTGTGCTTATTATTAGTCAGTGGGAAATGGCTCTTGGATGTGCTCTGTTGCTTTGCCGCTGTTATTTCAGAGTTTTCAGTATGATTTGTTATCTGTAAACTGATTAGTGCCAAAGCTTTGGTCAAACGTTTAATGAAGTTGTTATATTTATTATTTCTTCCAAAGATTATACAAACTCTTTTCTTGTTCTTGATAGCTGCAGTGTAGGAAAAAAGTGAAGACAACCAAAGAATCATATCTGCAAACAGTGTAGATACATGTAGATATCTGTAGATATATGTAGATAATCTTATATCATTTAAATTGAAAAGACATTGGACAGTGACATTTATAAATCTTTTCTTCTTTTCTTTTCTTTTCTTTTCTTTTCTTTTCTTTTCTTTTCTTTTCTTTTCTTTTCTTTTCTTTTCTTTTCTTTTTTCTTTTCCTTTTCTTTTCCTTTTCTTTCCTTTTTTTCTTTTTTCCTCCCTTTCTCCCTCCCTCCCTCCCTTCCTTCTTTTCTTTCTTTCTTTCCTTTTCTTGTTAGATTATTTTGGTATATTTGTCAGTTTGGCAGCTTTGAAGTGTAAGCCTCCTTTACAAAATGATGTTATTTAAATAAGGAGGGATACTAAGCTGGAGTTGTTAAGTCTTATCAAAGAGTGAATTTCCATAGGTGATTGCTCCCTCCCTTCCGTCTCCCTGGTTGCTGGAGCTGCTCATGGTTGTGATCTGTCATTGTGCCCCATTTGGCAGAATTGGGGTCCCAGGTCGGAATGAATACCGTACATTTGTGTTGGTAAACACTGGATTTCTTTAAACATACAAAGTGTGCTGCAAGAAGTGCAGAATGGCCACACACCTTCCTAAACATACTTCACTGCACAAGAGATGAGAGGACTGTGTGACCCAGGACACCAGGACTAAGCTGTGCTCTTACAGAAAGTGGCTCAAGGCCCTTGCCTTGACGGTAGAATTTTCAGTTTAGCTGTTAGAAGGGCACAGAGCTTCACACTATGCCTATGGACCCTCAGGTTGTTCTGTCCTAGTCTGTTCTCTATGCTGTAGAAGAACAGCTACAAAACTCCTGTATCTGAATGGGAAGAAGACACCATGCAGTGGTGTCAAGGCTATAGTTTGGACTAAAAAAGTGGTATTTCTAAGCCTTTCTTTTAGGCCACCAGCATGCAAGGTGCTTGTTATTATTAAGCATGGTAGCAGTCCTTTTCATGTCATGTTTTAGTCCTTAAATCAAGCTTCCTCAGGGCTTTGACTAGTGTTTTCTCCTTGTATGGCTATTTACGTCTGGCTGGATGGAAAGCAAACAGGGTTGTTTTTGTATCACGAAAAAATCCACTTCAAACAAACAAAGACCCCCATATCACTGCACATTGACCAGTAGAAGCCTTTTGAAAATCACAGCAAATATGTAACACTTCAGTTTCATGTTATCTGTCAGCCAGTTAGTCACATATGTCATGTATAGGCCATGTCTTGTCTATGTGTTGTAGTTTTATTTGGAAAATGACTTTGTATGATTGCATGGATGTTTGAGCTTCTCTCAGTACATGCTGTTACCAAGGTCCATGGCACACACTTGGAAAGGGTGTTGCAGCATTTCCAGACAATACTTCCACTTATGGTCACCTCAAGTCACATATAACTGTGTGTTTGAAAGCTGCTGCTAAAACATGCCCAAGCACAGAGGTTACAAGCACGCTTTGTCTCTTCCAAACGGGGCTAGAGAATAAATTAGCCATGTGGCTCCATTTTCCAGAGGCACAGGCTGATTTTACTGATTGCTCCAAAGGTCTGAAAACTGCATCACTTACCTCAATGGGCAAATACAGGATTAGACACTCACGGGTGAAATAAGGCAGGTCTTCGCTTGATCACTTGCCCTAAACACTGGGATAGCTCAGGTTTTCAGGAATGTTCTTTGGCTGCGGGTGGTTTTATTTTTTCATTGCTAGTGGACCTGGCTACTAGGTCAGGACATGTAATACGTGTCTTTCACAGGTAGGACAGGAGCTATGGGGGTGAGACTTCTGTGTGCTCACAAGTTCGTGCACACCATTTGCTCACTTCATGGATGTTCTTGATAATTTGTCCTCCTCTTCAGGGAGACACTAGAATTACCTTGGGCGGGACAGTGAAGGTGGTCCCCAGTAGATGCATCCTGGAGCATTGGCATCTCTTGAGTCAATCTCAAGCATGCATATGCATGGCCATTGCCAGGGGAGCAAGTACTCTGGCTTCCTTTGTGCTAGTCTCTGTAACAGTAGCTTGCGGGGTGGAGAATGACCCAAAGTAAGCAGTAAGCATAAAAAGGCACTGTGCAGGCACCAGGCCACTGGGGTCTCCCAGGGGCTAGAAGCTTCCTAGTGCATCCCTGCGAGGAGCCATGGCTGGTGGTGCTGCGTGGCCCAGAGCCACCTCAGCTGGCGCGGCGTCCTCCCCTTGCCAAACAGACCTCATCCTCTACAGCAGGAGGGTTTCAGCTTGTGATGCCTGGATCCCTGGCCGAGGGATCTGGTCTGAAAGGAACAAGACAAGCCAGTTCACTCACGCTGTGTGACGTTCTGCCCATGTAAAGGGATTCCTATAACCTCTGGAAACAAGTTAGGTGCCCACAGGTTAGGTTTTGGGGGCAGAAGCTAAGCCCTGCTGCCTGGAGCAGCTCTCGGAGAGCCAACGCAGCAGTACTTGCAAAGCAGGTTTTGGCACCTTCGTCCAAGGAGTTCAAAACGTTGCTGTGAGCCTGTTGAGCACGGCTAGGGTGGAGGGTGCGTGAAGGGTGTGCATGTGCACATACATGTGCAGGTTCTTGTTGCTTTTGCTTCTATTGTTCATGGTGGGTTGAAGACAAACCCGTTTACACTGGCAGACCGCTGAGTCCGTGGGTGCAATGGTCTGAGCAGCCACTTGTATTTAACTCAGTGTAGACGGGAATGGCCGTGTCACCCCGGGAGGGGGAAGGTGGGCTTTGGGGGTATGCGGGTACCGCTGCGCCCTGGCTCCAGCGGGTGCGATGCTGCGCCGTCGCCGTGCCTGAAGAGCCGGCTCCCTCCAGAGGGAAGAGCTGAGCATCGCACGGGTTAGGTCGTGCGCCCCCGGAAAGTGAACCCTGACAGAACTGTGGCCAGGGCTTGCAAATATGCAATCTGAGAGGAAAATATAGATTTGTTTTATAAAGCAAAGGTCTGCTCTTTGAAGCACACAGGAGCAAACAGGGAAAGAGCTAGAATTTGAGGATAATCAACCAGTGGTAGTTCAGCTCTTGCTATAAGATGGTGTTATGGAAGTGCAGCCTACAAGTGCAGAGGCATGTATTGTTTATGTGTAGGTATATAACTTCTTTCTAAACGCATCAGGTTTTTTCTTCACTTAATTATTCTGATTGACGTGATCAGTCAGATATTTTATTTACAGGAGTGTTTGGCACAACCAGATGAAGTGACTGCCCCCAAAGATTTCTATTACTGGCCATTATCATGAGCACTGTGCATACTTAAGAAGTATTCTTAGGTTAAAACAAAGCATCCCCATTATCTGTGGGAATCTAGTTAGTGTATCAGAGGCTTTCTCATTTCCAAGTACATTGTTTTATTCTTTTATTTTTTTCCTGCCCATTGTACACCTGATCAATGCAAAAAGCAAGGGCTGGTTTTAAAGATATACATTAAGTTTGAAAGGTGTGGAGATGCCCCATATACACTGTGTATATACATGTACAAGTCTGCTTTGCAAAGGCCCACCTCCCTTCAGGAAGTCTATGTAAAGTACTGTGTGCGTTGCGTATGCCAGAAAAGTGCCCTTATTCCCCCCCCATTAATAGAAATGACCTATTATAAATTTACCAAAGATACCATAGTTTATAAATTGGCTGCATATGTTTGTGTAATATATTTATTATATCACATTTCATAGCATTTTTGTTTTATGAAATTCAGCCTTGAATATGTCACATATGTTTTGCATATATGTGCAATAGTCGGCCAAGTATATCCGAGTAAAGTATGATAAATGTGTTCTTTCCATATGGGAAATTAAATGTTTTTCCAGATTAAAAAAAAAAAAAAGTTTATGAAGAGCAGCCTATACAAAATAATTACAATAAATCACTCTTATTTAGGTTAAATTATAAATTTGAGCTAGTAACAAAGTGATTAAGAACAAACGCCAGAGAAGTCACATTTAGGACCTCATTCTTTAGAGAGATGGAGTAGTATAGAGGGCCATGGAGCACATGCATTTTCCAGGCAAGCGGCTACATAGTGTAAAATCCTGCAGACTTACACAGCAACTTCCGTCTGGAGTTCCTGGAGTAATTCTGCAGCTGATAGAGGATGGCCTCTCACCACCTCTGAGAGAGGACAAACATTTTGTACCGTGCGCCTCACTGAGAAAGAGAGTGCCCCAGAACAGTGCCCGAGCTCCAGTTAGAGTGTTCTGTAACTCCTGAGTGAGCAGCTGCCTGTGCTCAGTGGTAGATGGAGGAGGAAGGGGTGTTTTCCTACATGCACATATGCTCTCGCTGTAGCTGGTTCTGGTAACTAAGCACTGGTAGCTTCAGTGGGTAGGGCAGGACACCTCTGGGGCTAGTGCTGTGTTCTGTACCTGCCTGCAGTAGGTGAATTGCTCAAGTGCCCACGTGCTCGGCCTGCAATCCTTGGGGTATACATGTGAATTGCAAAAGGAACTTAAAGATGGAATGAACAACACATAAAATTTAGAGAAGCTCCTTCATGTGAGGTGTTTGCACTTAGCTTTCTCAGTGGTTTTAGCTTGGCTGATGGACAAGGGCTCTTTTACTCCGCTTGCTTAGTGCTCCCATTGTCCCCCATTCTGGGGGCAGATGGTTCCTCTTCCCCCTTGGTGCCCCAGCCTGGCTGCTTCAGCTGCTTTTTGGGGTGCTGAGCACCAAAGGTGGGCAGGGAGAGCTCACACTGAGTGGAGGGGTTGTGGGAAAAGCTGTCCCATTCCAATCATCTTAGCAGGGCAGAGGAGGGGTGCTGAGCCAGTTGTGCAGCAGCCCTCCAACCAGGCTGATTTTATTTGAGCACTGCCTTACACATTTCTTTTATTTTAACAAACATGAAGTGAGTCTTTCATTTTATTCCTTTTCCTGCCCGTTGTCAACTGCTTCAAACCAGATGGGCTCAAGAGATAAAACTATAAAGACTCAATGTCTCTATTTAGTGTGATGCCAAGTCTGCATGCCATCAAAATATTTGAGGCAAAAAAATCTGAAAATACAATACTTACCATAAGCCTTATGTTAAAAGCAGCCTAGATGCTTTTCTCTGCACAATGTATCATTGAATCACTGAGATTTTCTATCAGCAATTTTTTAGTTACCATCAAGACAAATGCCATGTCCACCTTCTCTGCCATGTTTGAAATTACTATATGGGCCCAATGCACCAATCTCCTTCTACCTATGTCAGAACATGTTTATAGCAAGTGATGCCATAGGAGCCTGGAAAATGTACCTTTGCATGCATGAGATGCCAGAACTATAGAGCAGAGTGATGGCTCGGCAGTTTAACATCCTCCCTGGACTCCCTGATCTGGTCATAATCAGGATCAATCAACCCTGCAACTGGGAGGAAGGAGGCATCGTAGCTGTCCAGAAAGTGCCAAAGGATTTCTGTATTTGTTCTTGTCCCAATTTACATATACTGCGAGTTAAACCTAGAAGGAAACGGCACCCAGCTGCAACAACAATCCTCATGCAGCAGCTTTTTCTTTTTCTCACCTTTTTTTAATTTTCCTTTTCTAAATTACAACTTCAAATTGTAACAGACAACTGATAGAATTAGTATCTTGTCATTGCCATGTCACTGTCCTGTAAGGAGATAGTATTGCTCTGGGACGGTTCTAATTCAGCATGTGTGCCTGCTTCCAGACCCCAGTCCCTCCTGCTGCTATCTCCCACGGCACTGTAACAGCTGGCATTCTGACTGTTCATAGTAGAGAAATAAACACCTGCTCCTCTGGGTGAGCACAGAGGTGTATTTAGAGGTATAGGCTGTGGTTTGTGGGATTTCCTCGTGTTCCAACACCTTTAAAAAAGGGTGCTGGGGTTCAGCCGCAAATATGTCTGAAACTGGAATGAGCTGGCGTACAGGTTTAGAAGGACAAATCTTTCACTGTGTCGTTCTTCTAGGAACTTTTCCTCCCTGTCACCCTCATCCTTTTCCCACGAGGAGTGTGGTGCCTTGCTGGAGGTGTTCTGCTTCAAGGACCTTTGTGCTTTCCAGAATCTTTAGTTCACCTAACTTACAGGTGCAAGTTGCTTCTATGTTTTGATTCCCCCCTTGCCCCCTTTTCTCTTATCCTCTTTTAATACTGCAAATCAAATTCCTCTGAGATAAGCCAGAATAAAGCAGTACACAGTGATGCTGACAGAACATGCAGATACATTTCATACTATCACTCAGATGAGCAAAACATTCACAACTGAGGGATTACGTTGCTGTGGTCCCACTGTGTGTTTTGATATTACATTACAGTGTTGAAGTTTTTGTGATGAATTGTATTGAAGGAATATATAAAAACACCAATAGCTAAAACAAAATTTCCCCCCTCAGACATGAACAATGAGTGCATTTGGGGTGTGTATCATTACTTGGGAACAAAATTCTTAATAGGCAGCATAAATACAGCTGATGATAGCTTTAAAATGCAGAGGGGAGAGGATGGCTCAAGCCAGACTAACCTGTTACTTCGTGGTGTTTGATAAGGCGTGGTGGTAGCTACAACCAGACACCAGGGCAGCTGTGACTAACCTGGACTTGGACTCTGGCTGCTGGTCTTGTCTTGACCAAAAGGGATGAGGTCAGGGGGCAAACAATTTGGTATCTAAAATCTGGTTACTTGCTCCACACTTACTTTGCCGCTGTTGTCAAGTTTCACAATTGGTATGCTTCAATTTAAGTCTATCGTAGAAATGGAACTTTTATTTGCTGTATCTGATAGTGCAGAATTTTAACTTCTGAGTTTAATTTTGTACTGTGAGATCCTTAAATGAATTGTCAAGGCCCCCCCCCCGAATCTTAATTCACTATTGTTTTCTTCGCATTGTAAAACAAACTCCACCATGCCCCAGGAGAGCAGGGCATGGGTTAAACACAGCCAGGTTTACTTGGAAAAATGACTCCAGGCCGGAATTTCAGATTACAACCAAGAGAAACCCCATTCTGTGTCATCATTGCCTTCTTGGTAGCACACTGGTCATGCTTAAGCATCAAACTCCATGTCTCTGCATCGCTGTAACATTGTCTAGTATTAATCCAGGCAGTCATGTACTGTGTTTGATGTAATGATCCACACTTTCACACCACAGACACACAGCCAGAAAACCAAACACATTGATTTAGCGTTCGGTAATCCTTGTTTAATCCCCAGCCCTTTGGTTCACATCACAAACATGGCTCCTGCAGCAGTCAGTGTTCTATCTTTGTTCTTGGCAGACTGAATTAAGGGAAAGATTTATTAATTTGTAAGTTGGCTTTGTAGATGCATCTTAAATGTGCTAAAACCCAAAGCAGCCCAGAAGCCAGTATTGACTTAACTATAAAAATCCGCTCCTTAAAACTCAAACCTTTGCAACGTTCCAAGTCAAGCTGCAGAGTAATTTATTGGCTTACTAAAGCAGTTGCATTGTATAGGGCTAAATTAAACAACTCTCATTGCAGGCCCTTGGCCCACTTCCTTTTTCACTCTTTACTACAAACATAATTAATCTCCTCTTCCCTTGCTCATCTGCACCCAGGTCTGCAGTGCGTTATGGCTCATGTACTGATCAGAGAAAGGGGTTGGAACTAATGGATTCATTTGCAAAACATGTTGGAGGGTCAGAGATCACCATTCATTGCAGTGGTGATGAATATTCCATGTAATTGCTGCACAAATGCTAGTGTTTGGGATTTATTTCAGTTAGTTTACGAATGCTGGTTGCTTTCCTCCCTCTCACAGTGCCAAAGATGGTGATTCTAAGGAGGAAACCTTTTGTAATAATTTAGCTGTCATCACCTTCACTCCTGACTCCTCTAGGCCAGGTACAGGCTAGCCCTGCTCCTTTCTGACAGGTGAGATTCCAGACCTCACTTCAGCAGCTTAAGGTGGCTCTTCACTCCCGACCTTCCTGCTGCCAACTCAGCCGCAATCTCAAGTGATAACCACGCTCACAGTGCAATTGCAAAGAGCTTTTTTCTTGGCTTTTTTACCCTAGAAGAAAGAATTGTTGATTTCCCAGATGCAGTCAAACAAAACCAACTGTAGTTTGCAGTCTTTAGAGGTGTTGAGAGTCTTTATCGACTGTCCCTCCTATTGGAAATCATTCTACTGCGGGGAAGTCCAGGTCAGTTCCTTAAGCAAATAAAGCTTTAGGAGACTGCAATTCACATTCAAACTACAGCACTTAGGCTCAACCCCTAGATCAAACTGATGCTGTCTCTTGGCTTGTTTCAAGGAAACTATAAAGTGAAAAAAAAATCCCTTCACAGTGTTTAAATCGAATCAGTGATGATGTAAAGTGTTAAATGGAGTGATTATTGCAAAGTGAAAGTTTCACATGGGCAGTGCTTTGGTAATGGGAAGTAAATAACTAGAGGATGCTACATATAAGTATAGGAATTCTTAAATATAGGAAGTAATCCCAAGTATAGGAAGCAGCTCTGTAACGTGGGTCCTTCCTCTTGAAGCTGATGGAACTCTACCTCTGTGCCTGTCTGCTAGTAGGGTTCCAGCTGCAGTTCATGCCCTCATTTTCAATTTATGCTTGCATGACCAAGTTTATTTTTAAATCTGCCTAGTCCGCCAAACATAAATATTTAACCCCAGCAAAGGGCGGTAAGTTGGATGTGAAGGCACATTGCAATGTAATCTTCATCCAAAAAACCCATTAGAAATCTATGAGTCTCCATCATCACTTTAGGCACCAACGTTGACACTAAAAGAGACTTTTCAGATAAAATAATATACTCAGGAGTTCCTGACTTCCAGGCTCTGATCTAATAGTATGCTTATTTAGACGAGAGATATTAATCCATTCCTCCTAGTGATCTGCCACTGTGCCAATATCATGGTATTCTCATCAAAAGCTGTTTCCCACAGCGGATGTAAGATGCACAGGCCTTCACTAAAGATGCATTTTGTGTACTGCTTTGGGAAGCAAGGTCTAGAACCACATGAGGTGGCTGTGAGCCAGCCCCCGGCCACCATGCCGGGAGCAGAAGCCAGGCTGCATCAATGCCTTGGAGCTTCATGGTGTCCCTGGGGTGTTAGGTGCTCATAACTGGCATTCAGAACGAGGGGTGTGCTGAGCATGGAGCTGCTCCAAAATGCTGAGAGGTTTGCACCTCAGTGCTCACTCCAGTCTTAAAACCGGCTTCTCACCTCTTACACTATTCTGTGATGGCACAGCTGCCTTCATCAGTCAGGAGGGTAAGAGGAAAGTGATTACTTCTCTGACGGGACCACAGGCTTGGCCCTTCTCATTTCCTACGGTAACCATTTGCCCAAGATGGGTGAGCTCTGTGTTCCCTTTGCTTTTCTGATGGAAGAGCATTAAACCTACAGCTCCATTCTGTGAAATTGCCCAACGGTGTAGGCTGCCATTTGCTGCCATGGAGAACTGGAGTACTGGCATGCTCCAGGCCAGCCACCCACCCCCAGGGCCACTGCAGAGCAGCTCCCAGTCCATTAGGAAATGGGAGAAGGAGGAACTTTTACTAGCTGGGATGCACAGCTGAGAGAGGAAACGGAGTGTGGGCTCACAACACAGGGACTGACCATGTGTTGATGGTTGGGGTTTCTTTTTTGGGGGGTTTTGTTGGTTGGTTTGGGATTTTTGTGTGTGTGTGGTTTTTTTACTTTGTTTCTATTTCTTTGTGGGTTTTTTTGTTTTGTTTTCTGGTCTGGTTTTGTGTGTGATTTGTTTGTTTGTTTTGTTGTTGTTGTGCTGTGGCAATTGAAGTGGTGCTCAGAAGCTACATTTTTCAGATAGGCCCAAGGCACCTTTGGTTCCAGCCCTGAGCAGTCCCACGCCTGTTGTACCAAGAGTCTCAAGGTCTTCCTGGCTTTGATCCCTGCAAAATCCCAGTAGCAGCTGTACCTCTAACCCTGTACCTGGGAGTTGAAGCGGGGATAAAGGACACCTAGGCCTGTGCTTGAGGAGACGCAGAGCTGGGTTGGGTTTTTCCAGCCTTCTAGGACAGTGCCCAACCATCAGCTTGACAAAGCCTTTTAGCGCATAGGCCATCATCAGCTCTCACTTCAGAGCTGTAGATTCAAAAGGTGTAGCGATTGCACAGGTTAAAGCACAGGGCAGGGCATTCTCCTGAGAAATGGAGACTTACTTAGATAATTAAATATTTAACTGATTTATTTATAATCTAAGTAGAGAGGAAACCAAACTCCCAGCACGTGTCCACTGGGTTGGGTCCTTTAAAAATTATTTGACTGTGAGATTGTTCTCATTCAGCACAATTTCACCCAGTTCTGTTTCAAGAGGCCCACGCAGAAGGGAGACACCAATCTCAAGGCTGCCTGACAGGCTTCATGGGTGGTGTAGGACGAGACAGGACAGCCAAAAGGAAATCCCGTTGCAAACTCTCTCTGATGGGTCCCTGGACCACACACGACAACGTTTTCCATATTTATTTGTTTATTTATTTGTGTCAGTTCTGACATACTTTAGGAAATGGGAAAAAGAAGAAAAGGTTTCTTCCAGGAGCAGGTTGTGGATGAGGCCGCTGCCTCACTCTGTAAGGCTGCTGGCTGGAGCCTCGTGTCCAGAGTGGGTGGTTCCTGGGTGGGGGGTGGATGACGGAGCACTTACCATCTATGCAACTCTGTGTGGTAGATGTAATGAACACCAGCACCTCCCCTTGACTTGGGATCACTCAAAATTAGGCTTTAACTTTCAACAGCAATGTGATCCTCCATGCAGCTACTGAACAGTAAAGAAATAATCAAAGAAATGCATTATTTAAAGTGTCATCACACTCTGAAATGTGTAAGGCCAAGTTTTATTTCTAAAAGCCTGGGAATAGTATCCCGTTTCTGTGTCTAATGGAAAGAACATCAGGCTTGATGCTTAAGGCTTGTAGTCCAACAGTATTCTCTGCCTGCAAAGCACAGCTGGGTAGCAGACCCAGACCTTAATTTGTGTCTCTATTTTCCCTGAAATAATTTCTAAAGTTTTTTGATGTTGCTGTTCACTACAATTCTGGTGACTTTTTCTTTGATGTTCAGCTCTGTACAGAGGCAGACACAAGTATTTCCAGTAAAGTGTCAACAGCGCATAGCCTGGACAGAGAACACTCCAGGTTGTAAAGCCCAGTTCTAGTTTCCAGGCCATCTCCTTTTCCCTAAACCAGCCCTTGCTAATTGCAGTTGTAACTGCAACTCTGTGAGGGAATACAACAGTGAGATGTCCATGAACAGATTTGTGTATGTCTATTGCTAAGAGCATGGTGTATGGTTTAAAATAATGCAAATGTTGCTTCATGATTCAAACAAAAAAACCCTTCATAGGATGAATTTCAGCTTCCATGATTATAGAGCCGGCAAGTTAATGGAGCCATTCGCACTGTGTGGCTAAGGATTTATCCATGCAATTCCCCTAAATGTTAATGGGAGTTGTGTAGCTGAATCCCAGCCTTGCCATGCTGAAACCTACCCCTAACTCTCCAAGGGGAAGGGCGCTAATTGGATTGCTGAGTTTAAATCCTTCAGCTAGTCAGTCTATGGAAAGGATTTAGCACTGGCTCTGAAAGGCTTTACATAGCTTTGCAGCGCAGTGCAGGGGAAGATGTTTTTTTTACCCCTGTCTTTCTTGTGATTAATTGTGAAGGTCGAGGTGACAGGAGACATAATGAAATTCATAAATGCCAAAGGCCATCCCTAGTCACATTCCTGGCTGTTGGGTTAAGTTAGAAACTGACAGAAGTGTGAGCAAATCAAGGTTGTTCTGCTAGCCTTCAGTTATGGGGAATAAAAAGTAACTGACAATGGAAAACCACTGGGGGTGGTTTAATGGGTAAAAATTTTCAAGAACGAGTGACATTTTACACTGATTCAGATATTTGGATACATAAATGCCTTACAGACTTCCCTGCCTATGGCAGGGGGTGTGGACTAGATGACGTTTGAAGGTCCCTTCCAACCCCAAGCATTCCGTGATCCTGTGCTCTATTTTGTGCCCCCATGGCTCTCTGAGGGATTCCAGTCCTTTTTCACAAAAGAAGATATTGGCACAAGTTATTTCAGCAACCTGCTAAAGAAAAGCTGTTTTAAAGCCCGTAGCAGAACTCAGTGACTCGTTCTGTGTCTTCACTTGGGACTGGCCTTGCTCTGCATGTTGCAGATTTAAAAACCTCATTTCCTCTCTGGAAAACTAAACTTGCAGCTTGAACAAGCAGTGTAAGAATTAACCCAGGACTTCCACTTCAGCCTCAAAATACACTCTACTACTTCTCCACATCCAGGTTTGAATTACAGTGTAAAGAATGCTTCACCAATCTTGTTTTCCTAGTCCCTGAAAGTGCAGAACACATCACGTCTGGGTATATATTGACCAGATACTGATGCGGTGATCTTTTGAGCCAGCTGCCAGTAGTCTCTCCCTGGGGTTTTGGTGGTTGGAGAAGGACACACAATGGACAGTTGCTGTGTGATAGTCCAGCACTGCTAAGGGCTTCAGTTTTTTCCAGCCAAAGATCCTGATGCGATGATCCCACCCTGCTGTTGCTACAATCTTCTTGTCTGGACGGATGGTGATATCGGATATGCCAGCGTTGACAAGGTTGTGTGTTTTGTAAACCTGTGTGAGAAAGTTAAGGGGAGAGCTCTAATTGTTTAAAACAGAAGAGAAAGGAACCTGTGGGGATTTTAGAAGGCAGAGTGATCAGCAATATACACGGCTATCACACAGGTAGCAGGCAGCTTTTTGGCACATGGCAGATGAAAAATAGACTGAGATGGAAAAGATCTTAATTTGATCCTATCTTCAGCAACATTCTCTAAAAATAATAACACTGTGTGAATGTTTTTAGTTTATACTGCATTTGAAGGTATTTATATTGTCATAGGTGAAGCTCAGAGTTAAGGTTTGAAAACCAGACTATGCAGCTTTGCTTTTCAAGCAATTCTTGCAGGAGCTGCAATGTTCAGTGCTACGGCCAGATACTTTCCCTGCCTTTGCAGTGTTCCCATACTGAGCTGACGTTAAACTACCTGCTGCTTGTTTCTACTACTGTGGCCCCTCACCAGAGCACCAATATGCTGTGGTAGCATTTACCACAGTCTTGAGAAAGGAATGCTTCCAGGAATTAGGTTACAGTGTCAGGAAATCTGTATTTCTAGTACTCCCTCCCAAGAGACTTCTATTTACACCAAATTTCAAGAAGGGGATTATGACCAAGTTATTGATTCCAATCTTGGAAGCCTTTTGTTACTGTTTGGAGACTACCTGGCCACAAGTTTCTGAGGGGCACAATTACATAGGAAGGCATTTAGCTTCTTCCAGGAGGCACCGAGGCTGCACAGGACTTAGCCCTTAGAAAGAAGAGTTCTCACTTCACTGACGTTTCTCCTGGAGCTCAATGTAATACACTGCTGCTGTGATCACCCGATGTAACTTGCATTACTCAGCAGTATGCTGCCACCAAAGCACAGGCAGTGCAGGCATCAGTGTGCATGCACCCATCTGTGCGTCTGTGTTGAAATAGCTCAGCTTCTGTCCCAGTGTGGAACACACCTTTGGAGCATATGGACCTTGAAGTGCTGGTATTTATAAGCACAGCTGGAAATGACATGTTAATGCCACCATCTATTTCAGACTGAATCTGTAGCTCTTGTACCAAAGCCTAATATAATTCAGTGCATGTTTTAATAAGCTGTGCGGTATTTGCTGGTTTTCTGAGGTGGGAAGGAATTGACAAGCATGTTTTACAGCTAAGTAGCTTTCCTTCTCAAAGGACAGTCCACGATGCATAGTTGGCACAGGGTTAAAAAGGATACATTCATTACAGATCATTTGAACTATAATGCCGAGGAGCAGTAGGAGGCTGTATTTGGGTGCTTTTGTGGGGCTGCTACTGCAAAACCTGTACTTTTTGCTGGTAGGTATGCTCCCAAATTGGCTACCGCAGCGTGGCTTCAGCAGGATTGTTGTTGGCGTATGCACGTTGGCAAGGGATGGATTTCTTACATCACCAGCCTGGCACATGTAAGATGGGCCTTACTGTGTAACTGAGATTATTAGCTAATGGCTATAACCAATCCCGGGTGTGGTGCTTCCCATCATTACTGTCATTATGTGGGCAAGAGCCATACAGCAAAATCAGGGCGACTGGGAGAAATTGCATGTCATCAGCAAGCTACAGCTTGAAAGTGAAGCCTATAATGGTGATGCCTTTTGGCTATGGAACATGAGGGAACAGTGGGCATTTGTGCATGATCTGCAAATACAAGAGGTGAGAGAGAAAAACAAAACTAAGTAGAACAACTTGCTCAAGGTACATGCAGCCAGGTGAAATCCTAGTGCCAGGATTTGTGCCATTCAGTCACTTATGGGCAACTACTGTAGTCAAATGCAAACCAACACAATTTCCTAACCAGAAAACCAGCCTGCAATTAAGAAAACAAAGAGGTAAAAACGGGTGAGCTACTTTAAGCCATTCATGACCATGGACACTTGCATCTACCCGGAGATGCACTGAGGTATTTTGACATGCTGAGGCCAACAGATACCCACCTCCTGTCCCCTCCTTAACACAGGCTAGCCAGGATTTTTCTTTCCTTTTTTTTTTGCTTTTTAATCCCAAACCTCCCTCTCCTACACCCAAACCATGTCTTTAAGCCTTGTTCTTACTAGGAACAATTAGGCTGCCAAGATAGCAGCAGCCTCAGCTTCAGCATTTGAGGGAAAAGCCTCAGCAACGCAACCACCAAAACTTCTGCACTTACATTGCCGCTTATAGAATTTTTTTCTTGTCATGTACAAAGGAGCTCCTGTGATTATCAGATTTCTCAGTTCTGCTTTGTTTATTCACCTGCAGAAGCTGTTTACCTCCTACATTCTACTGCAAACATCACATAATTACACTATCTTGTCCAAATTAGGAGGCATAACCAATCCAGTCATTTGTTGACAGTGATGATTTCAGCAACTTTCTTGTAGAAGACAATACACCAAACTTTCCCCACAGCAATAAACTATGAAGTTACCTTCATCATCTATTCATTGACAAACTGGAACATTGCCACTTAAAACAGAGCTGAAGTACCATCATTGCGTCATTATTTCTCCATCGGCAGATAGCTCTGCACCACAGTTACTTATTAAAACCTTTAGAATAAAAATAATGTGCCACTGAGTGGCTTTCCAACATCTACCATTACCTCAGGTACCTGGAATGTCAGGGAAAAAAATCCCCATCTGGTTTATATTATTAATGCAATAGTGGAAAAAAACCTTACTCTATGTCCTTGACAATCTCTAGTGCTCATATGAAGGATGCATTTTATTACAGCATTCATATTCCGTGTGAAGCACAGAAACATTACTTACAGTTTATAATACTTGGCATTTAAATTTATTCTGAGAAAAGCTGCTATCTCAGAGTGTGATGTGCTGAAGATGTAACCAATCAGACATCTCTTGGGAATGTGAATACCCTGTGGAAAACAATACCTGGAATATTTCAGGTGAAAACCTGTTTATTTTCCCCATGAGTCACACCTGTAGCCCTGCATTATGGGTAACTCATAACTGAAATGTGCTGTGGAGAGCAATATTTTCTTTGAATCTGGGAAAAAGCTTTGCTATAATTAATAGGAAGGAATACATTAACACCAGAGTATGTGAAGCTTTAAGAAGTGTGTCATGATGTCAGATTTCTGACACCTTGGCTTTAGAAGACTAGTCTCAATACCAAGTTTCTTACTGGGACTTACCTGCTCACCTTTCTTCTGCTTCCTTGAGCTAAGGACACCAAGTGCAGATGTGTGGAGAAAGGTTGGGGCAGGGGGAGGGAAAACATGACAAAAACCCACCCCCAAAACCATGACAAACTTGTTAAAACTCTATCATATTGGCTTAGAATACCTTTGCTACTTACTCAGCATCCAGTGTGCCTCTCTTACTACACATTGTGTTGCTTAGTGAAATTCAGACGTTCTCCTCAGTGAGTGCTGTGTCCTCCAAACTTCATCTCAGTTGGATGCATTAATGCTACATGTACTGGGATTTTAATGCCCTACACTCCCTATACGCTCAGGTAGGCTGTGGTGAAGCCCAGCAGATTATACACCTTCACTGCAGCCCCAATGTCACAAGTCATCATTAGCTACCCAAGCACTTGCTTTTCTTCCAGTAGCAGCATTTGGAAACAGCACTAACTTGACACACTACTAAAAAATGTCCAAAAAAAGCTGCAAGAGCAATGACTGTTCTTTCATGGACTGCTGTATCCAGCAGCTGTCCTCTCAAGGATGGTATGGGGCATACAGGGTACTCTTCATTGTGTGTTCAAGGGACAACTGCCACTTGATAAAGGGTAAAGCACTCAGCAGTGGAGAGGCTATGAATGGGCCATTTTAATTTTCATGAGCCTTTATTTATGCACTTCATTTCCACACCTAGTTAAAACCTACTTAACCCCCTGGCACTGTTGGAACACTTGCTAATGTTGTCTAGATTAAGCAATATTTATTGCCATTCACTAGCATAGCCTGAACTGGTGATTGTGAGACCTCTAAACCAGCCATTCCAGGTACGCAGAGCTCAGACACACACTGATATATCCAATGAACTGATTTTCTCTGTCTCCAGCTGAGGCTCTGAAGGTGCCAAAGGATGCTGGCTGCCTAAACCTCACAGTGCTAGCCTGCTCTTTTTGTTTGTGAAATATGTCATGGAATATTTCTGTCTTTCCCACATTGAAAATAAAGCTCTAACCATTCAAGCAGAACCTTTGGAAAATCAATCCTTTGTTTCTCATTTTTGTAACTCATTTATAATGTTTAGGACATTCTGAGAGCTGAATACTACTAACGTGATAAATGAAGATACAGAGGCAATGGCTTGAGTAATGCTGGGCTTGTGTGCCTGTTGCAACTTTGGTAAAACCAGAAACATGTGAGACAGGGTTTTTTGCCTTTTTTTTAAATCCTCACCATCTTGTGCTAAGTCCAGTCACATAGCACAGACATTCTAACCAGTCTGTGATTAATTAGCTAGAGATCTGCAACAACTCTTCTTCATGACTAAATATTTTTTTAGTCTATCAAACTGTTAGTGCAAAGTGGGATAAATGACACTAGAGGGCCAATGATCCTGACCTGGAGGTTCTGTTGCTCATTGAGGCTCCAGATGCTAAGCACCTTTTCAGATGAGCCCGAGATCCCCTTGGCCTTCTCCGAGTCAAAGTCAAGGCTCATCACTGGCTCCTGGTGGCAAGCAAGTTGGCTCAATGCTTTTCCCATTGACAAATTCCAAAGGACCACTGATCCATCTTCATAGCCAGCCAGAAGCAAAGGTTGTGAACCATCGCTGAGCTGATCAAGGGAAAAGTAAAATTGTTTGAAAAGGAAACAGTCTGTTAAGAAAGTGACCATCCCCAGGCAGGTTTCAGTCCAAGCACCAAGAAAAGAAATGAAAATGCTGACTGGTGAACCAGTGAAAAGTTTACAAGTCTGAATGTCAAAGCTTCGTAGTCCATCCGTTTACACAAAGTATTACTCGGTAACTGCTGACATGCACCTATTTTTATACCTAAAGTCTATGTGTATATATATGCATAAATATATACGTATCTAACGTGTACATATATACACACACAGAGAAAACTTCTCTCTGAAAATCCAAACTGTTGACATCTACAGCACCTGAAGAAAGGCTGCCTCAAGTCTGCAGAAGCTTTACTTCATGGCCTGAACTTTGTGCTCCTTAAAAAAAATTCCCAGAGCAACCAAGTTACTATCAAGCTACACAAACCCGCACGGACACTGAAAGAAGTGCCATGCCCAAAGATTCCAGTTTCCCACTGCCAAGTGTACGGTTACACACAGGGATCAATTACCCAAGTGCACCACAGTGCTTCAGGGTAAACACTGAACGTCCCGTAAGGAATCTCGGGGTGAGCCACCAAGGGGTTAACAGGCGCCCGAGTCCCACTGTAACCAATTGAGAGCTATTTTGATTAATGTTGTCACAGGCCAAGGGTCATGGCACCCTGGGCAGACACCTAATTTATTTAAGCCTCTGAAATAACTCAAAGAAGGGAACATTACTGGATTACATGTCACACTTAAGGAAAATATTCATCATTGCTCCAGCCAAAAGACTAATGACCCCGTAAGCAGTAACTGGGTATGTGAGTGAAGATGCAAATCCCTAATGCAAAGCAACTACAAAACAGGCATCTGCTAATGCCAGCTATTTCTTCAGTGCGAGATGAAACACCAAAACATTGGGATTACAACCACCTCATGCAGGCACGTCTAAGAAATGTATCCAGGTTATTCAGCTCTTTCCAAACACTCTTAGATCCTTCAGGATACCCTTACTTTGTATTCAATTCAAAAGTAAGTGTAAGGACATTTATAAAGACTTGCCTTTTACTTCATTATTCAATAAAGTTCTTCAAACCTGCTAGCTGTCAATGGCAGGATACCAGCTTGCAGTGGCCAAAGGCTCAATGCTTCTATTAATGGTCCAGACAATTCTTCCACTGGTTACTATTGTTCCAGGGGGAGTTAAACTAACAAGAGATGGGCGGTCTGGGTAACAGGGCTGCTGAGCAAAAGCCTCATGTTCTTTCCTCAGATTTATTCAGCCTTAAGAAGTGTTTAAACGAGGAATGGATCTCACTGTGTGGAGAAGAAAACTATCTCTTAGGAGGAAAGCAAAGGGAACCCCCCTACATCACCTTTCTGAACTGGGATCCTGCAGGAGCCTCATTCTTTGCTTTAAGATCCCTTTTTGTTTGAGAAGGCCGGGAGCATGCTCTGAGTAGGAAGGCCCACAGAGAAGGTCTCCCGTAGTGCCCAGAACCACGCATAATTTCTCTGTCAAATTTTTGATTTGCTAAAGCAATGCAACGTGAGAGCAATGAATGTATGTCAGTACACATGAATTAATGTTAAACCATCAGGCATTTTGGATGAAGAGCACCTGGGGTTTAAAAGTTAAAAAAAAATCTGAATGATACAAACATTCCAGTTTAATTTATATTCAGTAAAGGGTAAAACCTTCAAAGCAAAACAAAGTCATACCCCATCCACACCCCCTTATTTGTACTGCTCTTCTATGAGCACAGGACTCCAGAGCCCTGGGGCTCTACAGCAGGCAGAGCTTCCGTTAGCCAACACCACAAGATATGGGTGGGCAGGGTCAGCTCCTCTGACTTTCTCAGCACCAGACAGCTGATTTTCATAGGTGCTCACAACCCTCACTGAGACAAGAGTGAGTGCTCAGCATTATGGGAAAAGCAAAGCAAAACCTTTTGTTGTTGTGTTGGGTTTTTGGTGCTGTGGGTATCTTAGCTAAGATTTGAAACCCAGTAACTTGCAAGTGAGATTTAAGATTGGCCTATTTTGAAAGCAAAGTGCTGTTTTCTATGAACTGAAGGTCTCCTCACTACTTCTTCCCAACTTTTCCAAACTGTATATAGCATTTTGATAAGTACATGTACTCGAACTTCAACAATAAAAGCCAGTGAAAGACCAGGGAACCTCTCCAGCTGATGCCTGGATTCACCAAGCAGTGGTTTCACAACAGCCTGTTTATTTCAGTTCCTCGTAACGGACACTTCTGGTGAAAAGTCTTCTCCATTCATGTTCTGTTTCAGTGGAAAAATTAAAATATAAATCATTGTTCTTCCTAAGCAGAACACTTTGTTGTTGCATTTGGATAACTGTCAAGGAAGGAAGAAGAGGTGATCTGCTGTCAGCTCAACAGCAATAATTGCTGTAGTTTATATAAAGTAATAACTCCGCATTTCCAGTTTCTACATGTTTTATTCCTGTTGGATTTTTTTTTTTGCACTGTTACACAACATGATGCCTTCCCCAAGGAGTGCAAAAAATTTCAGGGAAACCTATTCTTACTCCTGCAAATCCTGCTCCACCCAGTTAGTAACAGCAGGAAGGTGTGAAGCTGAAGGCACAATGTATTTAGGAATGTGAACATTCACAAGGCAAAAACCTGTTGTACAAACTAATACATTTAAGGACAGACCTAGTAAAATAAGGGGGGAAAGCTTCAAAACAACAAAATAAACAGCCACAAGCTTTTTAACTGCTTAGGTTAAGCTGGTGAGGCTTAATCTACAAGCCTAACCTAAGCCCCAATTTCCTTCTGCTCTATAGTAATGTTCTAATTCATTGTGCTGCCGGTAAGGTGCAGTTTCCCTGGAACATGGATCTTTGTTTATTGGCATGCAGAACAATATGATACATGGCCATAGCCCCCAGATGCTTGCTGGTCAACAACCACAAGCATACTTCCTTCAGACCATTATGTGGCTCTCTCCAAGTCAGTTTCTGTTTCAACTTGTTAATTTAGTGTGCCATAAGCAACATCAAATAATCTCTTAGGCAACACGTTGCCCATAGGCGATGGGCTGGGGAGAGCTCATCTCCTGGTATGTCTATATTGCCCAATACAGTAATGCACAAAGGAATCCTGGACGGCCTCTACACAGGAAAGGCTTCAGCTGGGTTAGCTTGTGTTCCTCTGCTTTTATGGTTACAGGGTTACTCAGTGTGCCACTTCCAGTGAAACCACAGAACAGAATGCAGAGCATCACTTTGGTACACCACAAACAATTATTTGCCCTTAAGAGTATTCTCCTCCCCCACACTTTTAAACTGAGTTGCACTCATTTGTATAAGAGCATGCCCTGCTGTGAGACTGTGAGGGATTATCTACCCTGGCCTGCTGCAGTCTAGGAAGCTGTGGTGACTTTCCCAAGCTGGAATTTGCATGGAATAATTTACCTCTTCCCAGTTCTCCGCTTTATCCCCACTGGCAACAAAATTAAAACCTACGTAAAATTAAGACTCTGCACCTGCTCTGCTTCCTAGAGGAATAGCAATATTAGTGCATGAAGAAAACATGGCAAGACAGAGGACTTTTTATAAAGGCAACAAAATTTTCAACACTGATCATTTCCTCAGTTATCTTCATCTTATTAAAAAACGTCCAGGAGACAGAAAGCCCCATTCATTTCATTGAGCACTGAACACTGATTGCATTTTTAGGAGAAACTTTCTATTTAATAAAAGCCTGATCAGTCTATTTCATTTTCTTTCCTAGTTTTTAATTACAGCATTACAG
Organism: Psilopsiagon aymara; assembly: GCA_024733675.1. NCBI lineage: Eukaryota > Metazoa > Chordata > Aves > Psittaciformes > Psittacidae > Psilopsiagon > Psilopsiagon aymara. The sequence goes on from JANRGW010035985.1 coordinate 33,603, forward strand.
GGACTTGAACTGTGGCCTCTCCTAGTTCTGTCTGAATTCCTCAAGACTTCAGTCACTCCAGGACCTTGTGTGAGGACACTAAGGCCTCAAATTCACAACTGATTGATAACTTTTTCAACTGAAACCAATATAAATGTTCAGATGAACCTGCAGAAATAACATCAGCTCGGATGGCAGTGCAGCCCTGTAACAGTATGTGATTGGGAATCAGCCAACTGATTAAACTGGGAATCAGCTTTGCCACCAACTCTCGAGATTCAGAGCCAACCACCTAAGCTCCTTCGTCCCTCTACTGCCACCTTTTTGTATTACGTGGCTTTCATCGTAGGTACCCCATAAACATGACAGATTCTCTGCAAATATGTTTAAGGTTTTATTTTTTTCCACTAACTGCTTTTATTTACCTTTTTGTCCAAGTCAGAATCACCACAAATATTGTTCCTATTGTATGCCTGGAATAGAAATGTTCATAGAGTGCTTCCTTGTCCTGAGGGCATTGAAGTGAATGTAACCTGCCATTAAAATTGCTGGTTTTAAGTAACCCAATCATTTCTCATCGTTCTTAATGCAGTGAGAAACCATATCAAACAACTAGCTTTGGTAAGTCACTCATTTTCCTCTTGATTGATGCAAAAACCGTATCTATCCTAAGGATACAAAGCTTTTCCTGAGCATTTGCAAATCTTCCATTAAAGCTTGGAAAGCTCTGAAAGTTACATTAAGGATGTTCACAAATCTTTCCCCCCTTTAATAGTATAATTACTTGATTGGTTTGATAATAAATCAAAATCCAAGTGAAGAAAGATTCATGTGCTTCATATAAAATGAATCACAGGGAAAACATTTCACAATTAGCAGGCGCTCTTGCCTTACCTGCCATAACTTCAGACACATGGGCATGCCCAGCTTGGCACCCGCCTCTGGCTTCAAGGTACAGACTGACGTCTTGGATGGCAGCTCCAAAACCTGAACCTGACATCAGGAAAACAAGAGTATTTGGTCCAGCTCCAGGTCAAAATTCTGCTGTTAAAAACACAAGTCTTTTAAGGTGATTAAGGTTAGTATAAGCTCTTCCAGTAAAAACTGTCTGGAGGAAAGAGGAATGCATGTTAAGTTGGAACTGTAGTGGAATCTACAGCTATCTAAATACAGTCATTGTTTCGGAAAGACCAGACAAAACTGCTGGAATGAACACATCCTCTTCTTTCCCCCTTCTAGTTAATCCATGTTCGTGTTCTTTCTGTACAGTAGATGATATTGTGCATACAGTAGATGATATTGCAAACTGCTTCATCTGAAAATAGTTCCCCAATTCCCCTCCCTTGGCCCTTTTTCCATCTCTGTGGCTAATTTTTGTTATGTTTGCTGGTGGACACTTGCACTGTCTCCTCTGTTCTGTCATGGCAACGAAGAGCTTGCATGGCCACTATGTAGATATCAAAGGTGGATTTTTTATTTACTAGCTGACTGCACTAACAAATGTAAACCGAAGTCTGTTAATGCAGGCTGGGGCAGGGATGGCACACACCTATGTTCAACACAACACTGACCGTGCTTTGAATAGGGTCAGACAATGCTGCGTTGAACACCTGCTCTCTGTCTACTCAGCAGCTTCTGCTGTTACTTGCACTGATGGTAATGAATTATGGATCATCTTTTTTCTTTTTTTAGCATTGGGCAAGTCTTTCCTCTGCCAAGGAAGTAGCTCATTTCCACCCCAGGATGATGGCAGGCAAGATCAGGGGAGTCTGCCTTTGCAATTTGGCACAGGAAGGTTTTGAGTCTCTTGATTGACACAGCAGTGTCTCACTATGGGCTGATTCTCCAGCCTGGAACTATGCAGAAATAGAAGTTCTTAGGTATCAAAAAGTTGCTGCCAGGAGCATGCTGTTTCCCACATGCATACTTAATCACTAAGGTGATCTTTTATTTTAGTTAAATAAACAATGGTCTGCATTATCTCATAAAATTAAAGGACTTAAACATTTTATAAATCCAGCACCACCAGTCATTCTGGGCTATTTCAGAATGTGCAAAAGCCCAACAGTGCTGCTGGACAGCCCCAGTCATGCGAATTTCCTTAAGCATCTGAGATGAGGTATTAGACAAATATGGCTCCTCTGGGAGCCATCAGTCAGGACCACGGCAGCTGCGATGGTTTTCCAATCCCATACCTTTAGTTCAAAGCCTGCCAGAACATCTTCCTATTTCTAGGGGCTGTCAGCTAGCCTGCCAAAAGCCAGCTGCACTCTAGGAGTGCAAGTCAACAAACACAATATACACTTCCTAAAGCCACTTCGCAATGGGGCAGGAAACTATCTTCCAGATTTGAGGAATGAAGGCTACAGCGAAGATGTAGACCAAACCTATGAACAAACCAAAGTTTAATCACCTGGGAATTCTGTTTCTTTGGAGCTCTTAACAAAAGATGCTTTTCTCTTGGCAACTTTCTTGCTATCAACATAATGACCAAGTTAGCTATTGCAGGAAATGGGCTATAAATACGGTGACCTGCTCTCATCTTGCATCTTTCATCGCTGGCTCTCCAAAGGGCATTGCCTCGAAGACAACACTGAAACTGTAACTTTTATGTAATAAGGAAGGTTAAGTGTTCTGTGATAAACTCTGTGGGTTAAAAGAAAGAAATCCCATCTCCTTCACTTTACCTTGATTAAAAATGGACAAACTGGTACAGGGGCTTCAGCTGGGCTTGCAAAGGACAAAGAAAAGCACAAAGATGAGAAAAGCTTTCTGCAGAAGGCCAGCAGGCATGAGCTGCCTGTGTTAGATTGACAGTTCTAGCGACTGCATTAGAGGCAACTGAGCCTTAGAAATAAATACTATTTCATATACTTTGACAACTGTAACCTAAAACTTGAAGTTCTCTGTTTATATTGGTTTTGCTTAATAGGAGAAAGATTTGCCTTTGCCTGAGGTTAATAGTGTTCCTGGGTGGCTAAAACTGGCCACAAGGAAACACACCCTTTTTCACATTAATAAAGCTTTTAACATGTTTCTGGCAGATTGGCAAAAAAAGTGCATGTAACTCATAATTGGTGATTTAAATGCAATCATGAACAAATAAATGCCTGTTCAGATCTCATTATTTATGGACTGAACCTGCTTTAAGACAAAATTACTCTTTTTTTGGGCACCAGCCAAGCATAAACACTTATTAAGTCTTAATTTTAATCATAAGCTGCAAATGTACTGTGTCTCACACAGTGCTGCCTATTTGGAAGCACTATATATTATAGGAGTTTTTGTGAATGTCTTGAAACCCGACACAGTTCTAATGTAAAGGTTCATACACAGAGTGAAACTCTTACCTCAGGAGACAGCAAATCATTATCAGTTTGCAGGGCCCAAGGACAGAATTGAAAATAAAACAGAGATGAGTTGTAAGAGACTTTGGGGTAAACACCTTCTCTTTGGATCAGGTGGTTATTCAGTTGTTCATTACCAGAATGTGTGTGTTTGTACTCTCTGCCTGACACAAAACTCTTCTCTGGCTGGCACAAGAACACACTTGTCAGGGCTTTTTTTAACTGAAGTATTACTGAGCACTGCTGTAAAATGGAGAGAGGCCTTTGTTTGATCAGAACAAGGTATGGGAATGGTTGTATTTACTAATACAGTGGTTGTGTCTACAGGCTTACTCAGTCCTGTAAAAGGCTGAATCTTCTGGCTGTTAGCCAACAAAGTACTTAAACATGTGCTTAACTTCTGAATAATAAAAAATTCACCTTTTCTTGCAATTCAGGCACCATTCCCACTTTTTGCTTCACCTATAAAATATGCAACTTTCAGTTTCAAGATATGTATCCCATAGTCCGGAAGAGCATCTGACCTTGCAATTAGCAACAGTATTTCTTTTCATATTTATGCCTCTTTTTTATTTTTTCATATTTTTGGTATTTGGATGACAAGTATTTTAAATAATTAAGTTTTGTGTGATGTCCCCAAATAGTCCTTCAAAGAAAACAAAAATATGATTTCTCCAAAGCAGAAGAGGAAACTGTCAACAAAGCTGTCAGTCAGTGATTCTGTGATAATGGGGTTTAGATGTGGACTTACCCAGTAGGAACTGAAATGGACCCTACAATTATCTCACACTGAGCAAACTTCTGGCTGCTAATAGTGATTCAACTATTTCCAGCCAAAGTGCCAGTTAAAGAATTAGCCCGGGGTGAAAGACCACGTATTGCATTACAAATCACCTACACCTCCCCTCCTCTCACCAAACACGACTTTCAGCTTTAGATGGAGGATGAGTACCTCCACCTGATAACAGAATTTCTGACCATCAGTTCCCACAAGGACTCTTGTTCCCCTTCGACAGTACTGAACAGCACCAGGAGAGTTTTAAAAACTCCTGCACATGAAAGATCATCAGCAGCTGCAAATACTTACGTGTTAGACAATCTTGGGGTGGTATCCTTGTTATCAGAGCTTGAGTTATAGGATTCAGTCATCTTTCTGGCAGGTAAAATTAGTAATTGGGAACCCCAAAGGCTCCTTGCTCTGCCCTCTCTCGAGCAGAGCACTGAAGTTTCCCCTTCTCAACTATCTCCTTTCAAAACCAAAAGCAATCTCCCAGAAAAAAAACCACTTCCTACCTCCTCCAGGGCTTTGGCTGCCATGGCCATTAGCCAGCGTTCCTGTGCCACCATTAACAAAGTGCATCTGCAGAATCCCACATTCTCCATAAAGACAGAATCCATCACTGCAGTCCGTCCTTCTGCCAAATCCCACAAGCAGATCCTCTGGTCACGACCCTGACTGTTAAAGTAAAACAAGTTATCCATGAACAGCAGGTCTGAGAAAGCCTGGCTTCTGCAGGCTAGTATCAAAAAGTAGTCTTTAACATGCTGCAAAGGAGTGAGCTTTGTACAGCTTCAGTGGGGTATTGATGGGGTCTTTCATGAAACGTGTGGGAACTGGAAATCACTGAGACAGCCACCCTTCTGCTGGCTGCACAACTGACCAGTAGGTTCAAAAGTTCCTGGGAGGAGGAAGGGCCTGAGGGGGAGTCAGGTACTCTGCAGTCACAGCTAGCCATGTTTCCTTGTGAAAAGGGACCTGATCAAACACACTACTTACATGTGTGTATGTATTTCTAAAGTTTCATGGCTATTTGAGCATATTCATCATAAATGGTAAAATGTAAGTATTTTTATTAGAGCTAATCTAAAAGGAAACAAAAGTATCCAGAGAGTTACACATTCAACACTTCCACCCTAGCAATGAAGTAGAAATGCCAGGTATGTTGACATCTGAAAGACAATTTGCAAGACAACAAAGACCACATCAAAGATAAATAAAAGGCTATAGTTACACAATGGTCAACTTCCCACAGCCACAGGGAGGGCAGAGAAGACTTACAACTCTGTGTATGTGGCAACACAACAAGAGAGGGACTGGTGGTGCAGTGAGTAGCAGGAATTAAACAATGAAACACCGTGGTTCAAATATTCAAAAACAGAGAACCAGCATCTGCATCACTGCCTCACCACAGTAGCTCACAGACTCCTCTGCACACCTCTCCGTCCCACCAAAAAGCCTGTGCGCTGCTCCCAAACAGTAAAACCAGACAAAGAGCACGGCATTAATTGCTACAGATTTACACCATCCCAGTCCCTGAAACAAAGCTTCCAATCCACAACCTACAGTAGCACAGGATACATGTCCTTATGTTACCACCTGGACAAGGAGTCATGAAAAATCCCTTATCCATTTCTTGGTTTAATTAGCAGTATCACCTTGTGGAAGTACGAAACCAAAACAGAGGGAGATGCAAATCTACAGACTGTTGAGACTTCTTCAACAACAATACAGAAACTCCCACCTGCTGTTCAGCTGAGTGACAAACTGTCCAAATATTTATAGCACTGGGCATGCAAACAGTGGGGTACTGCAAGGAACTGTGATTCATTTAGAACAGAAAAAGTACACGTAACTGCTGTCCTAAAATTGCACTGCTATATGAACTGTTATAAACATACAGGAAAAATAGAGGTATGGAAAAACTCTATAATTATACAAACAATGCTCGTTCAGTATGATTTTATGGGGGAGAGTGTTGATAACTGTACTTAAGCAGATAACAAATATAAATGCTAATGAGTTCCACTGTGTATTATAAGAGATGTCGTCTCCAGATAAACATGTCAGAACACCTCCTAGTCACACAGACACTTTGGCATCTACTCTAGATCACCTGTCTAATCCAAAGTACACAAATCTTCCCCTTCCCTTGCTAAACAAGAACAGAAGATATTTTGCAACAAAGCAAAGGCATACAACTCAGCATTCTTGCTCATTTTCAGTCTTCCATTCTCCATCTCTGATTCTTCTCTTCCTTACCTTTTCTCCTTCTCCCCTCTATTTTATAACCTCTGTATATAAATTTTGTTCTTCTCTGAGAATCAGTTGTGAAGCACCTGTCAACTTCAAATCCAATTGTATTTCCTTTACCCAGAGACCTCATCTGATCTCAGTGCAGTAATAAAGCCACTATGGACCCCAATTGTCATGATGTCATCACATACACATCATAAAGTAATTAATCACATCATTTTTTCCACTTTTTGTTCTACAGTTTTCTCTGTATTTTTGTATTTCTCTGCATTTCCTTAAGCAGGGGAGAGACTTTCACTGACTCCACAAATAAAAGACTTTTTTTCCCCCTTTTTTTCGCCCCATCTTCAATCACATACAGCACAGAGACAAGAGTACTTTCACCTGGTTTTGTCTGCTTTGCTTTGCTAACCTGAGGAGCCTGTTTTTACCACCCATTGTCTCCACGCAGTAGACAGATTTTCTCCCATGGCCATCCAGTGCTGCATCCACTCTGTATGTTTTCAGGTTCCAGACATGGATAAGCCCATTCTCAGACCTAGCAGTAAGAAGAGATGCTTTCCGTGAGGCCGCTGGCTGATAAGATAGTCTGGTACTTTTTCATATTTTATTTCCAAAGCTGAAGCTGTATGTAAAGGTAATCCACTCCTCAGTCACAAATCAGGCACTTTGTTGTTTACTCCAGATACAATGCATTATTTAGATAAATTGTGCTTTAAACAGAAATGTCCATACAATGTTTAACTCAGCCAGAAATCCTGGTTTACTTACCCAGAGAAAAGAATAGGGACATCGGGCTCCTGGCCTCCACAGGAGAAATGCAGAGTGTGGACTGCAGCACTGGTACCTCTGAGAACAAACTGTGGATCTGGAGGTGGCAGAGCCATCTGATGAGCTGGGGGAGTGAGATGACACAGATGTCACACAGCGTAAGCCAGCCTAAACTGAAATGACAACTTTAAATATATTCTGATCAGGACATTTGGTTTTCCTAGTCACTTCCCTTTCTCAGTTATCATTATTGGATGTTATTTGTATTTGCCATGCAATGCAGTGCAACAGAAAAGCATTTCCTCTTAACATCAAGCAGCTGTCAAATCTGCTTTTTGCTGCATTCCTTTCTAGGCAAGTTAAGTGCTGAGCTGGCCACGTGCACACACCTTGCACGCACTTGGAAATACTGAATTGTTCAGCTCTTTTCCCAGCCACAAAAAGGAAGAGCTGCAAAATACAAGAAAACTGGATAACTCTAATTTCAGTGGGCAAGCGATTTATCATTCCACTTAGCCCCTTGGCAAGTCTTTCCCCTTCCTCCCCATAAAAGTACTACCTTCTGCTTTTTCCACTCACAACCATTTACAGAGATGCACTGCAGTGAACATAGCAACTGAAAAGCATTTCAGGTGAGAATAGTTATGATCATTTTTACACAAGAATCCTATCACTTCCAAATGCTTGAATTTTTTGTTCCAGCACGGTTACTTGAAAAAAAAAAAAATCCCTCAGTAATTCACACTAATTTAGTGACTATTGTGTTAAAAACTTTATTCCAAGCGGTTTGTATTCCCCAAAAGATCAGTAAACAGAGATGGATGCTTTCAGCTTTACGTGATCAGTTCAGATGTGATCTGAGTCAGCACAGAAGGGCAAGTGCACAGGAAAGCATGGTGCCCTGTCTAGGATGGGGAATGTGAAGGACAGTTGATTATAAACTCACAGGGATAGTTGGTGTGACCCAGGAAGGCACACTCATACTGATCTGGCACTTTTGATCTCCCACTCACATCAGCACAGGCACAGTTTGCAGGTGCACAAGCACCAAAGGACGACTTTCCTGTGTTCTGACCTGCTGAAAGTGCCCCTCCAGACCTGTGCTGGGAAAAGGTAACCAGCAGCTTCTTTGACTGTAAGTACAGTGTGCAATTCATTGGCATTGTAACATGCATCACAAGAAATATTTTCACCATGAAAAGTTTTTACTGTTTTATCTGTAACTAGTCATGCTTGTATTTCTGCTGCTTTCTTGCTGACCTGACCTCATACAGAAAAGGACAGCTTTTACCACTATCGATGTCACCACTCTTTCCCATTCATGCATATATTACACCAGATTAAAGAAAAAGGTTTCTAAGTTCAGTAAAGGAAGATCAACAGATGTTTCTCTGCCTGCTGGTTCACAGCAGAGGAATTGTAGATGACTGCAACAAATGCTAGAGCTAAAAGTCAAACAGTAAATTAAAACGGCTCAACTTTGGTCATCTCACTTTAGTATCAGCTTTTATATTGTGTTTAATGGATGCACTTGCTATGGCACTTCATTTGCAGGTCTACCCTGAGTGTTTATAGATCAGTAATCACCATGTTATCTATAAGTCCTACTTAAACACAATCGTCTTTTAGGTCAGGTGATGAAATGGGATTCTTCAGCATAATGCGCAGTTCTCCCTCAATAGCACTGTGTAATTAGGTATGAAAATAATGAGATCAGTGGATATCCTCCTTGTTTTAGTGCCCTGACTCATTTGGTTTATGATGTCTGATGATCTAGCATCTTGACAGGCTGGAGTAAATTTTCAGGTGATTACACGATGTACAGGTTCTCCCCCATGGTGAGATCCAGCTCCCGACTGCCTGTCTATAACATGTTTCACTTCTGTTGTAAACCTGTTAGACTAAGGATTTTGTCCAAAGGCACCTCTTTGGGACACTACAGCTGTATGCTCTTACCCTCAAAATGTCACTCTGTAGAACCATGCAAATAGAACAGTAGCTGGGCAGCTTGTCAGAGGAGTGGGGTCCCTCTTTCACAGTGCAACGACTGTGGGTTACTGCACTGAGCAAGGAAGACAAAATAGAACTGAGTCAACCCAGAGGCTATCTGGGATTACAAGGCAGGTTTTTAATAGCATTTTTCTAATTACTGACACACAAGTTTTTGCTGACAGACAGCAAGTGTGTGCGTGGATGTGGGAAGGGTTTTACCTGGCATGAAACAGACGCTACTAATGCATGTCTTTACAAGGATGATATTTCAGAAAAATTCTCAGGCTGGATACAGGAACAAAACATGACTACTGACAACATCCTTGCAAGCTGTAAGCACATGAAGTGATGCTTTGCTCCTTGGAGCCTGGATCTTTGCTTGCTTTTTTGCGAATCAGATATGTGAATCGGGAGATTGGGCTTAATATTGAGCCTATGTCATTTTTTATTGAGGTTATGAGAGGATCGCTTATTAAATTCCTATTGTGACTCAGGAGATGAATGGCAGCGTGACAGTATTAAGCATGTCATTTTTCTTCCAGAAGGTGCTGAACTATTAAACTGCATCCGTGCTATATTCTTTACCCATGTGCATGGACAAGTCACTTAAAGCCAAGATTTAATTAAAAGTCCTTACATACCTAAATCAACAGGAAGTCCAATGAATCACAAGCAGATGGAAATTTGGTGCACTGATTATTCAAAAACTCCAAGAAAGTATTCCTCTGTTCCTGCTGACACTCCAGCATCCTCAAAGAAATGACATTTAGCCTACCTTGAACTCACCAAGTAGCTCACTATCTGTATTTACAGGAATAATGAAGTACATTGTGGAATACTGATACTAATAGACAATGGTTATACCATGCTTTGCTAAGCAGACAACTACAAACATGCTAAATATGATGACTGTAGGATGGATAAAGCCCCTGGGTATATTTCTCAGAAGTGCCTAAGTGATTTAGAAGCCTAAGACTCATTTTCAAATGAATTTTCAATCCTAAATCTCTAGGACTTTTAAAAGTTTCACCCCAGGTGTCTGAAAATGAGTTCTCTAATTAGCGCAACATTTATTTTCTTGTTAACTCCATCTCGCCTCAGGGGGACCAATCTGTTCTTGTTAAGTGAGGATATCTGCAGCAAATTTAATTAAGTGAATTTGCTTAGTATTTAGGGCTGGTCTGAGAGCACAGTCTGGCTCAAGGGCTTGAACAAGCAAAGCACAACCTATAGAAGAAACTTCATTTAAGAGTCTCAGGGCCAGACTATACCTGAGATATCCTCATGCTATGACTCCTGCCTCCTGTGGAAGTATGTTAAAAAACAGGCATCATTTTGCTTACAGCACTGTTTGCAAGAGGGTATCACCGGTAAGAGATGCAACACCTCATCATCATGCCCTTGTTTTTTAAAAGATGTTTTATTTCTTCCAGCCTTCCCTGCGCTGGTAACAGCATCCTCCTTCAGGAGCTGGGCTACACTCCCATATGCTACAGGCTACTAGAAGTATTTTTCACAGGGGGCACTGCAAACCCCTGGTCTCCTGCATAGACTATATTTGCTGTGCAAGTAAGGAGTGAAAACCCCAGCTGTTCAGATCAGTGTTTCAGTTAGCAAACGGCTAGGCACAGCACACACAGGTTAGGCACAGCACACATAGGTTTTTCACACAAAAAGGGTTTTTCTAGAAAAAAAATGTTTCTATTAAACACGAGAACAACTGAGTTTCCTTAAAAATGATGTTATTTTAAGGTACTGCTCGTTATTAATATCCCCCACAAAACCTACTTTGTTTAGGTTGCAATTAGGATAATCTTCAAACCATTTGAATTTCTATGCAGTGGTATTCCAGTATCATCACTTCAACATTTGATGTAAGCTTTTATTTAATGAGAGTCATTTCAAATATGTAAATGTCAAAAGGATTACCTTAGGAAAATCTCTCAGAGAATTAAAAACATTAACAGATTCCCACAGGAAGAATTCCAGCAGAATTCAGCAAATCTCCTGTTCCCACTCCTGTCATTTGTATTTCTATCACACATCGAAGCAAAACCAAATTGCTATTAAAATATCATCCAAACACTCGCCTCCCCCTACAAACTCCACAGTTCAGTTTGATGTATCAATGGCTCAAGCAAAGACAAGAAAAAATCCTCTTCTTTTTTTCTCTAGGCTTATTTAGAGTAGTAAAAACTCGGTGGTAAAAGAACTTCTTCAGGTATAGGAGAAATAAATCTCTCTAGGCATGTCTGGCAAACTGATTTGGGACTGAAACCAGCAGGTGTGCAGACATAATTACTACTGTAAAATATTCAACACATCCAGGTGTGCTCACAAATAGATATATGAAATCCCTGTTATTTTTTGAAAATTCCTAGTTTACCAGGTGCCACCCTCCCAGAGGAAAAATCAGAGCAAAGAATGAGAGAGGAAGATTGCTCTTCCCCCTTTTCATTCATACAAAAGGCCTTTTTCAGCCTGCACTTCTGTGCCTACCTGCACTCACTCAAGTTCTGTGACGCTCTGCCACACTGCATAGCATAGCTCTAGTGCACGAGCGTTTTGAAGTGGGTCACTAGCTTCAACCACAGAGAAGTCAGTGGAAATAAAAGATTATCCCAAATTATTAGTGCAGTGCAAACAAATCTGTTTACTCCATTTCATTCACAATCTCCAGCAATAAAATACAGCAGGTAGCCCTTGCAGTATGAGCTTTCCAAACACAGTTTTCACGTGTCCAGCCACTGCAGATAACTGAGTTTCCTAGTGGTGAAACTGAAATATCCTCTGCCCAAGCAACACCCTCAAAACACAGCTGCCTGTGAATACCGTGGCCCTTCCTCGTGCAGCAAGCTATGCCTAGCTGGTGTGTGAGTTGCCCAAGTAGCAAAAACAGGAGGGTCCCAAACAGCATGCAGTTCATCTCACTGAATTACGCCAGAACTCAGCAGGACTCAGAACCATCATAGATATCCCTGGTTGACACAGAATGCTGCCTGGTTACACGGCACTTCCAAGAAGTGGAGATCAAGAACCCATTTATGAGTAGCATTTCCATACATAATTAAAAGAGGTGCTGGAGAATGAGTTCAAGTTCACTTCATCTGATGGCGAAAGTTAATTTTTATAGGTTATTGGTTATAAAAGGTCTGAAAGCAGGTATATGGTTTGGGAAACAATTCTTCATACATGTTGTGACAAATGTTTCAAGCCCCGCTTCTCATTTTGCATGTACATATCAAAACTGACGGAACACACTGAAACAAGGAAGTCAGCAATAGAAAGGGATGTTGCAAGACCATCATCCGAAGAAATCTCTTTACACCTGAGGTGAAAAGTGACTATACAAAGAAATACCTTTTTCTGTCCTGTAACAAGCTAACACATACAAAACACTTCAGGAAGAATGAAACAGCCACTTTGGATAAAATCCAAAATATAAAGCCAGGCAGCCTGCTCTCTGCATTCGTACCCCGGTTCCCTGAAACACACCATATCTGTTGTGTGCAAAGACAGAAATATGCACTAGTAAAAGTAAAATTGGTAGAAGGTGGTACAGCAACTGCACAGATTAAGAGATATAGGAGTGCTAAACAAATAATCGCAAAAGTCGCAGATCCACAATACATAAAAATTTACTCAGACAACTAACAGCACAGCTTTTAGTTTAAAGCTCCCTGTGCTATCTTTGGTGCTAAACTGAGATACAAATTGTATTATAGGATTTCTTCAAAGCTAATTAAAAATAACTTTCAAGTGGAAATTAGAAATCAGTAGAAATCTTAAAATCTAGAAATTGATTTCCAGCAGAAACTAGAATTAGCAGAAATTTCTGATTTAACCAGCAGAACATACTAATAAAGAACTCTGAATTTTCAGGAGTAAGGATAACCAAATGCTTTTGCTTAAATTCATTATTTTCCATATTACAACCTACCTATAACTAACAAAGTAAAGATTAGGCACAGTGAGGTACATATTTCACATAAATTCCACATTCCAAAACCTAAAAAAAAAAAAAAAAAAAAAAGAAGAAAAAGAAAAAAGAGAAAGTAAAAAAGAAAAAAAAAATCACAGTGGTGGACTCATACATTCATGGGAACATTCATGAGCTTGTTTTTCCACTGGAAAATACAGTATCTAGATGCTGCGTTTAGATTTCTAGATGGAATTCACTTGCTTGCAAAACTTGCTAGTTAGAGACAAATCAATGCCAAAGAGAATGCATGGATATGATGGAGCTACATGATCCTTTATTAGTTGATATCATAAACCTGTTACCACACAGCCAACATTACAGCTGACAAGAGCCTTTCCTTTTATACCTGGGAACACTAAATGCTGTCAGAGCTTTCATTCTAAATAGTCACCAAATAATTTCCAATGACTAACAGTGACTGCCTGCTCAGAAAAACACTTCAGAAGTCTCACTTTGAAAAGTGCTGAGAACCTCCATTTCCCATGGACTTCAAGGGAAGTTAGGAGTTCATCCTCTCTCAGGAGCTCCCGAAAAATTACCTTTGCTCCTAAGATTTAGACAATGAATGATGAAAGTTTCCACATTTTAATTGCAATAGTCAATGGACAGACAGCAGACAAAACTGCTTATCAGCAATTGGTGATATGCCAAGAAATCTGATGGGAACAGAAAATGACTAATTACCATCATGCAATGCAACAGCTTTTTAATGACTTCCGCTCGGATAATGGCTCCTCACAGTGTTAACACCTTTTCTTGTCTCCAAGCATCCTCCAACTGAACGAGGCTAAGCCACAATATATGATGATTTTAAATAATGAGGCTTACAAGGAAAATGTATATAGATGTCAGTGTTTCACCTTCAGGAACACAAAACTCAGGCTGTGTCCTCCATCTGCAGTGTTTTTAAAAAGTCACTGTACAATAATTATTTCTATATGAAAACATAAATTCAGCCTGGGAACAAACCTAAGAATTACTGTAATTATTTGAGAGACACTGAGTTAGCATATGGATCTCATTGCCACTTCCACATTATGGTCACTGAAACAAAAAGCTATTAATCAATATGTAAAAGCCATGAATTAACATAAACATTAATCATTCTAATACTCCCACTGTGTCGGACTGATAATTTTTTTTCGGTGTTTCATTCTGACACATTCGCCCTCAGCTATCAGCTGGTTGGCCTTTGTTAGCACAGTTAAACATTTTGGGCATTGCAAATCTTACTGAAGTAAACATTTTGGAGACAGCCAAATATCATGGATACATTTATGCCAAAAATATGGTGCCTGGAAACATGAGAGCCATTGCCTCACGTCACTGCACTAGCCTTTAATAGGAGAGTCGAATATTCAGTACGAAATGCAGCTGAATCAGATGAAATTCTAGTATTTAATAAACAGGTTCCTTTTGCAGATGAGGGAAGAGATACCCATCTTGTTTACTTTCTGAAACCATTAACTGTAAACCATTGCTTGGTAAAGTGCGATGCTATAACTACAGTCAGCCCTGTTTGGAGAAAGAAAGCAGGCATAAAAGCTCACAACAGTTCAACTTTGCAACACACTCTCCATAAAATTAGTGCCAACAAACAAACAAAGACAACAAATGCCTAAACACTTTGAAAACTTGAAGAATATGGAAATGCACAATATACATGAAAAGAAGTATCTACACAACTGTCTCTATATAGCATACCACCAGATCCCAAATGAATTTAAGTCTGTACACTTGATAAATCGTTGTAATCTAGCAGAAAATTGATAACCCAAGGACCATCAAATGATTGTTTTGAGTAGCCTCCAGTTCAGCGGCGCATAGCAATCTGTCAGCCATGGGGCTCTATCTGCCCATCCTCCTTAATTAGGGGTGCTGCATAGTGCAGCATCAGCTACAAATCTTGTGGTTCCAAGAGCTAATAATGTCCTCAGATAGCATGGTCTTAATTAAACATCTTCCAGACATTTTAGCAGACATTCCTGCAATAATCTTGTTTAGTAACAAACTATTAAAAAGAATTGACAGAGAAGAAATGCATCAAGTTGTTACAGCAACTGACGTTATTTGGGCCAGAATTATATGTCTGCAATTAAGGATTCTGTAATTCTGAGCAATTAAAATATCACTTTATTTGAAAACTAATTAATTCTAAACACATATTTTTACCATGACAAACTTTTATGATTATTTAATTTATTCCATTTTAATTACACTTTAATTAATCTACGCTTGTATAATATTATACTGTTATTCTGGCATTTGACCAATGAAGACAATAAATTGATTGCAGTTCCGTTGTGCAAGAGCAGAAACTGTCATGCCAGTTTCAACACCACGCTTATTTATTTGTCTGTTCTATTACTTTTCTTTTCCTCCCACAGGGCATAGGAACATGAAACACAGCACAAATCACATGACATTTTGACTACTGTCCTTTTTTCTTCAAAGTGTGAAATAAAACTTAAGAGTTTCTTGTATTAAGGTAATGTGATATTACATAATAAAAATATAGCCTATAGTAAATTAACATGCTTCTAAAATTCATCACACAATGATTTATCAATTGATTCCTGATGGACAGGATCATATCCAGAGTTGCTAGAATTGGAGTTATTTCCATTGACAGTGAGCTCTGCTTGGGATCTAGCCTGACACACTCAAAAATAAGGGAGAATAGATCAAAAATCATTTTCATACTTACCTAAAAATTACATTCATTTCAGTATGTAAGTTTTACAAGACTGCATTTTAATTTTGCATCATTATCTTAGATTCAACTAAAACAAAAGTATATAAATTATTTTTTTACTCTATAAATATTATATTTGGATTAAACTCTGATAAAAGATATATATGTTAATATTTGATTACACATGGATTTAGTAGTGTTGTATTTTATTTTGCTTTGGGCATACTCAGAGTAAATATGACTATTGTTTAACAGTCAGATGCCCTCAAATTTCTTTGAATATGAACCGACCCTGAAATTCACAGTTCTTGCAAAGGGAAAGTTCTCCAAAGAGGAGAATTCTTTGGAGAATTCTCTCCTCTTTGGTGGGAGGAGATACTGAGTAGTGACTCTTATGAAGACGCAATAAAGCAATCTACTTTACATGTACTTTTAAAACTCCTGCTCCCGTTTCTGGCTGTACGCTTTCTTCCGCTTATGAAATAACCCCCTATTGTATATGCCTTACCAAGAGTGAGATGCCTTGCAGAGGCAGGCAATTAAATTAAAATGCACTGTAAATTGAGCTCTGACAGTGCTTTCCAAAATACTTCCTTTACTTTAATCATGCAGTTTACGTTTAATGGAATTACGACAACTACAAAATACCTTCACAAAATACATGTTCATTAAAAGAGGGAAAATAAGATTCCACACTTGACTGAACAGGGTCAGTACTTTACCAGCATTGCCATAGCGGGATATACATTTATATCAAAGTATTGTACCTGTTTCCTGTGCCATGCTTATATTCTCAACATTTGTTTCATAACAGTTAAAAAATATACTTTGAAATTACAAATAATAAACAAGATAAATTAACGTAAACACAGGAGGTGTATTAAATAACCAAAGGTAATTCCTATTTGTACCCTGGTCATGTTTCGAATTCCAGATTTTGGATCTGATCTAACGTGTCCAAACTGCTAGATGATACTGGTAAAATGTCTTACACAAGGAAAGGTTTGCAGGGTTCAGTCTTTACACCAGGACTTCATACAGCATTTTCTCTTTGGAAGGTTTCTGCATCTGTGTAAACTACGGTCTGTCTCTGAGACCAGCATTACTATGGGTTGTTCTTTGTAGATAAACTGATGCAGGGACAGAAAGTGACCTCCTAAGGTGGCAGTCACTAGAACTGGGGTTAGGACTCCACTCACTGACTCCAGGCACAGACAGTCCCATTCCACAGCCAGGGAGATTCACATGCCACATAGTATTTTAAGAAACAAAGCAATGTGGACAGTATTTTAATCTGCATCAACTCACTGACCTTTGAAGGCTCCTTCTAGCCCAAACTATTCTATGATTCTGATTAGGCTAAAACTTTAAATCCTTGAATGAACTCTCCATGTCAGAAGCAACCGCATTTCAGTAACGAGCATGCCATTTGGTACATACATTTTACTTTCTGTAAGAACTCCTTCAGTATCTCAAAAGGGAAAGACTCAGTGTTATGTATATAACTTTCAAATATATGACTCAAAGCTACAGATTATGGCGTATTTTTATGCTATGAAATATTCCCCAAAATTTTAATCATGAATAGTACGTGTTTTTTCTCTATCAGGATTCCCATCCAATACAGCATAAGCATTTGTATAAGCCAAGTTACTGGAGAGCAAATTAGTCCAAGAAATCTAATAAGGATCACTATAATTCCAGTGCAAACAGGAATGACATTTACAAGGTAAACACTACCTGAATATCTAATAAAAATAACAATAAAAAGATGTTTATTTTAACAGTTTAGACTAAGCTTACACTTCAGATACAGCCCCACAATTGTTCTTCCACGCCAGTTCGATAACTCTATATTCATTTTGCATAAGCACGTAGGATATATTAATTAAATATGCTCATCTCCAAGGCTATGAGTTAAAAGTAATCATTTGTTAAATAAATCATTATAACATGAGGAATATTAATAAAAAGCTGGTCCTACATTTAACAGCAGTTGACTGATGCTCGATTCCCAGTTCCTAGCACTGTTTCCTATGTCTGCAATGCTCTGGTTATTTACTTTCTCTATGTTTTAAGGAGTAACACCAACAACTTGTTTAGCAACTGGAGAGAAATTAAAACCAAAGTTACAAACCAGAGTTACATAGTTTACACATGTAACAACAAGCTTCATTCCTCTCATCCATAATAAGCTACTCCTGACTCAAAATGTACTGAAAAATGCAAAACTGTTTTACAGCCTTAATTTGAAACTTTGAACAATTCTACAGTAGATGAACTTGAACTCCCATCTTTGAATGTGCGTTGAATAGCCCCCTATTGTACCACTCTTCTATGCTGGCAGGAACTGAAGTGTCAATCTTTCATCAGATAATCAGATTATGTCATGTTCCGACCAAATTCATTAGGAAAACTTTTACCAACCCTATTATCTCAAACCAGAAAATCTAGATCAAAGTATAACCGATTTTACAGCACAATAAAACTGTTATAAATATTTAAACACTAATTAAAAGGCCTCTTCTGTTAAAAGTAAATAAATAATTGAAAGATACCTCTTCTTACAAATGCAACCATATTTATCTCATGCTTCTCAGAAAACTAGGACCAGTGTATGGTGCAGTGGGAAGAAATGCACTTAAAAGCAGTCATTTGAGAAGATGGAGGGTTGCCGGACTTTTAAATCATTTGCCTAAATAAGTCACAGTCTCATTCTAGTGACAAAGCATTAACCCCTGAATGTCTTTGCTAATTGCATTTCCATTGGACAATCATATCTACTTACTTCATATGGATGTACATCCAAGAGGAGAGAAGAAATACCTTTTCAGAAAATGCTACATCACTGAGGAATTTCTCAGTAAATGCCTGAACGCCACTATATCGTAACTCAGTTTCTTCCTAAAATATGAATGATTTTGTCTCCTAAAAAGGTAAATAACCATAATTAAGACAGGCAGATGTATTTTCTGCTTTTTGAGCAGATACAACTTCTGCATCAAACAAACAACATAAGAGTACTGAATACTTTTTCCCTGTCTCCATTTCAGCCAGGTATCATGCATGGCATAAGAGGGAATCAAAGAACTCAATATAAGTAACAGCAAGGAACTGAGTTTAGACTAATCCATGAGCAGGAGCAGTGACAACAAATAACAACAGGACAGTCATCAATATTGATTTAATGTATTTTTCAGTACTACAATCAGATTCTCCATCTGTAACTCAAACTTTAAAAGTATGATAATTTACGGAAAGGAGATTAATTTAGCCATTTTGAGTCAAAGCCTTATTTCATAGCTTCATCCCAAATCCTGTATATTGTTAGGATCCCTTTCCCCTTTGAAGACTTAGTGAATGATTGAAGCTTCTACTTTCTGAGAAACAGATAACACAAGACTAGTAATCTGACTCTAAGCCACTGGATAAAGGCAGTTTGTTTCCTCTTAGCCCATCTGTCAACACCTCTTCAGTAATTAGTCCTAATTATTACAAAGGGCTAGCCTCCCATTCGCATTATTAAATCAGAAATAGTATCATAGCCAGGTACCTTTCAACACCTACCAGACTGGCGACCTTCGATTTCATTGAATCTTCATCAGTATCCGCCTTTGGAAGAGCCTCGGCAGTAATTTTAGCATCAGCTTCAAAGATGCAGATCCCACAGTGGAATTCCAGGGATGCATTCATATACACACCCACACCGTGTGACAGGAGAGCAAGCAACACAATTGACCTTTGCATTGTTCTCTAAACTCCCATGATATAAAACACACATCTCTATTTTATACAATAGAACTGGGTTTTGCCTGCGTGCTTAGAAGTGCTCCTTTGAACTAAATGCTTAGAGGAAAAATAATGAAACCGTGTCTATGAAAATGAAGGTCAAATCTTTGTTAAGAAAACAACACATCTGATTTTTTTTTCAGATTGAGATAAATTTGCAAGAAGTAAATAGTAACTAAGAATATGCACAAATATGTTTAAGTATGAAGAAGATCTAAAAGGCTTGTTTATTTTTGCCCTATAGCTGAAGTACTTCCCCAGAAAACAGGAAAACAAAAACAAAACTCTCGAAACTCTCACGGAACCAAAGCTCAATTAGCTGAGGCTTTAGTCAGTTTTAAGCTCTTCATTTGTGTTAACATTCATTTAACTGACACAACAGAATAAAACAGATTCTCTTAAGAACAAACCACTCAATTCCTTTTGATTAAAAGCCAAACATATTTCCCAACAGCACATCTGAGACTACTAGTGAAGATTTGTTTACACTGGCTTTCTCATCAACAGCAGAGTGCTACCAGTTCCCTCAGATACCATGAGTTGACCTGAGCTGTGCTGGTAGTTTATGGCTAGTGTAAGTATCTCAACTAAAACCTTGTGCCCAGAGCAGAGAAGACAGACACACAAATATTCAAAGCCTCTATGTGAACAAAGCCCATGTCCTGTTGTTGATATGGTTAGGGTTACAAAACATAAAGCACACAAAACATAATTATTTTCTATTACAAAAAAACCCAAAACACCCGACATCTTAAAGAACTTTTCACGTCCTGTATTAAAGTGCATTAGTGAGTCGGTCGCTTCTTTTTTTCCTCTTTGCAGGTCTCCTCTAAATGCTGCAGATGTTAATGAGAAACAGTAACTAAACAGATTTTAAAAATAAAGAAAAAAAGTGCGGGCTACTGTATAAGAAGCAGCAGCCTAAATATTTAGGGGTTGATCAGGAGTTGGGCAGGCACTGAACAGTGTGCACGGGGAGAATGACTCAACCTGCAGGGACGTCATTGCATCTCTGTGATGTCACTAAAGCCCAGAGCCTGGAACAGAGATCACATCCTAGATTCTGAGCCCCTGATATGCAGATGTGGTCAGCTCAAAGTCCTTCTTCTGTCTCATTCTCTCAATTTAGCCTACTTGGAACTAGCACAAAGACATCTCAGTAGCACACAGTACTGGAGCGTGAAGAAACTACTCCAGTTCAGCTTCCTACATACTTGTCCTGCATACCATCCTGCTAAAGTACTCATGGCACCATACAGCTTCACTGCACCTGGATAACTTTTCACTTCAGAGATAACTAAAACTCACTGCCAAAAAAAATAAACACACAAACTTAAAATTCATTTTCCAAGTTGTACCTTTTCCAAGTAAATGCCATGTTAGTAACATGCACAGTAACAGGCAGGCATTTGGCTATCAATGGATCAGACTTTAAAATACATTAATATTTCAGGTATCAACAATGCAACATTCACACACTTGCTACCATTTTTTTCTTGATTAACCTGTGAGAATTCAATATACTAACAAGAACCTTTCAACAAAAAATATTGTATGGTTCTAGTACTGCAGAAAAACTTGCTCTGCAGGGTCTAACGACTGGTCCATCTAGCCTAATATCATGAATGCAGCTGTGGCATGCTATTTAGAGATGCTATTTAGGGAAAAGACAGAAGCCTGACTGCTTTTGCAGTCCATTCCCCTCATACTCCTCCATGCACAATTGTTGTATTAGTCATGCAATAGGGCACATAATTTCACCATCCACTTGTAGTCCTGCTGTCAACGAAACTGTCTGATGCCTTTGCAACCTGCTGTTACTGTTGCCTATACTCCTGTGGCCAAAAAAATACTCACTATTTGAAGTTTCAGAAAAAGAAGTTTTTCTTTTATTTGTTTTAAGCATGGTTTCGTACTACAGTCACTGAGTGCCCTCTAGTTCTTGCATTGTAGGATTTGGAGGGCACCAGTTTCATATATTCAACTTTTTCATCACTCTAATGATTTTGTAAATCTCACTGATGAGTATCTTTTTCTAAACTAAAGAGTACCAGCCTGTTCAACTTCTCCTCCTGTGACAGCTACTCCACTATCCTTTATCATTCCAGCTGCCATTTTCTGCACCATCTCTAACTCCACCAGCTTCATCTGGAAAAGCAGAGAACTGAACATAGTATTTTATCTATGAGCCCAGCGAGGTTTTCCTTAGTAGCAAAATGACATTCTCAACGAGATAAATCCTCACTGACCTCAAAAATCATAGGTCACTCTCAAGAGAGAAGTTACTTCTTTCTGCAACAGATATAATTCCAGCTAATACACCTGGCAAAGGAAGTTATTTTTGCTCTCAATAGCTGAGGATTTCTGCTGCAGGGCATGACAACAGAAAAGGCGTAAGTGTACTGTCCAAGGATCTACATCCGGAAGAAATAGCATAATATTTTAATAGCACTTCCTGAAACTCCTAGACTTCCTGGAATTACTAGTTAAAATACCAGAGGAATTGATAATATTCTCTGTCCATCCAAGCATAGCAAACTGCTTCCCTATACCAAAGTGCACCTTCTGGGGAAGAATTTTGAAGGTCAGGGTTAGGGTTAGGGTTAGGCACTGTTCTACATCAGTGCTTGAGAGCTCTGGTCCATTTCTATAGCAATAAGCCCTGTAGCTTCTCCTCTTGTCCTGGTCCAAAATCCCTCTAATACATCATACCAGCAGCTGTTTCTTTCCATTCCCAGGTACGTGCATTTAAGTGGTATATTATACAGCAAATGAGAACCTTCTCCATTTTAAGGCTGCTTTATACTATGAAGAAATTTTGGGAGTGACAATGGGTTGCCTTCATTTCATGCCACTAACTTTCATGGAAGTAAAAATGGGTCAAAAGAGGCAACAATTATAAAAGTGCACAGTATATATCAAAAGTATATATGTGCACAGTATAATATCAAAAGAAAATAAGAAATCAGACCCCTGAAGGAAGAACAAAAGGAAACCTATCTTTCTTCCAGCTGCAGGAGCCACCAAAGCACTGAGGAGATGGAACTGAAATCTCCTGAAGACTGTGCACAACATCTCTGCAATGTAACCACAGCCCTGCATAGCCTTGCTTATGCCACCATATGCCCAAGTCTAGCAGCATGTCTACTAGGACACAAGAGCCACATCACCCAGAAATGCCTGTCTTAAAATGGCAACAAGACAGATGGATCCCATGGCCTTAATCTGGCAGTTTTGTCCAAGTGTGGAGAGAAAGATAAGGCCCCATGTTCCCAGTGCAGTCCTTGCAGGAGGAAATGAGATCTGAATTTCATGAAGTTGCTAATGAACTACCTCTGCAAAGCAGATACGAATTTTTAGATAGTACACATCAGAATGTTTTATATAAAAGTTTCTGCAGTTTCCTCAGTTTCCACTAAGGTCCAAAATACTTACATACATCAACAATTACACAAAAGTAGCACCCCTAAACCAACACTGATTTTAAAGAGACTACTCACACAGAGAAGATATTTGCACACAACTGCAGTAGCCATGGAACATTAACTTAGCAACTGCCTGTAGCTCTCTCAAACACAAAAGTCTTCATAATAATGTGCTTTGTATAAAACCAGATTACAGTTTAACATGCAAGATCTTTGGTACGTTCCCTTTTCAAATTTGCAAGTACTAGTTTCAGGGAAGAAGTCTGTGCCAAAGTACATTATACCTGCTACGGCAATAAATTCTTCATGGATGAGGTTTTATATATAAATTACCTGCACTTGCAGTCTCTGAATGCTCTTCTAAATTTTATGAGATAATATGAATTATGAGCACCTATGTATTTCTTGTAGGTATGAGACTGATATTTTTTTTCTGCTACATGCAAAAGATTATGAAAGTGAGTAGCACTTTACACCTCTCTCTGCCATCTGTATTGAACATATATGATAACACAGACCAGTCATTCGCTTATGAGAAATGTACAGCCCGCTACAAAGATATGTACATATGACTTTGGTCTAACAAGGATTAAATGCAAATCACATGGTCAAACAAAGCATTAAAAATATCTGAAAGTTTTTTTCTAAACTACATAAACTCAGATTTCTTCATCTGTTATTTCTCAGTTTAGTCAGTGGTACATTTATGGTTTGGCAAAATAAATCCTTTTAAATATGTTGTACATTTAAAGTTTACAATTCATATTTAATTGAAGCTACCATTGTAATCTTTACAAAACTTGGCAGGATTTCAGTGGCTGGGCTTTATGTATTTTGCTGGTTCTGCTGGATTTTTAAAACCCTAGAGATCTGGGAATGGAATGTATCTGATCACTCTTATTACTAGTCTCTACTAAATAGTGTCAGTGACCCACTGGAACCTAAATCCTGCCCATTCTTCATATATGTGTTGAGCACTGGGTTCTTTGGACTCAGTTCATATACAACACTTACCACAGAAACAAAGTTCCAGGTTTCGACACAAGCTCTAATTTCGGGAATCGTTATGAATGTGAATTGTCGAACAGTGGCTGGACCCTACTTTTGCAAACTGCCCTATTCCCACTAATCTAAATCAGTTTAGTACTTTCAAAGGGTTCACAAGATCATGTCAAGGATCAGCCATTTTTCTGTAAGAACACCCTCTTGGTCTGCTATGTTCAACAACGACAACACTTCAAAATGCACCTACTCAGCCACTGAAACCAAAAGGGAAAACAGCAAGAACAGCAGAGATGGTGTGGGAATGCTTGCCTTGCTCCCACAACAGCGGGGGAAGGATCAGGCACGAAGGCTCATCAACAAGATCAGACAAAAGAGAAAACACTGAATCATATTAAAGTAATTACCAGAAAATAAGACTTCTGTAAAATATTTGCAATCAGCTCATTCAAGCCTTCAGGCTCAGTCTTGTATTGGGCTGCATGTAGTGGCACCACCCCAGGAGGCGCTCCAGGAAGAGCGGGTGACTCAGTCACAGTTCCTCCCTGGCTCTCTTCCTCTCACATGGGAGAATAAATAATTTCACCCTGACCTGAATGCAATGTACTCCTATGTTACTCCTAACTACCTTGACAGTACAAAATGCCATTGCCCTGTTCCCTCTCTACTTGCCCCACTTACATGACAGCGAGGAAGGATTAGGCACGAAGACCCCATTGTTGCTCCACTCCATTGTCTCTTCTTTCCCATCTCCCCACACCCAAACCTGCTGTCTAAAGCAGCCATATGGGACACATTTACTTCCCACTCCTGCCCTGAGGTGCTGCTAGGGACAGGAATAATCTAGCATAGAGATAGTATCAGCATGAAAGAGAAGAGAATCCTAGTTAGAAAGAACACACGTCGTCACTAGATAATGATAACCATATTTAATGGGCACAAGCAGGAAGGCACAGATTTCAAAAAATGTTTAAAATAAGGGGTTATTATAAAAATGCTCAATTACACCATCAGGCATTAAAGAATACTCAGGGTATAAAATCACTATAATTAAGCTCTAAGTGCTGAGGGCAATTATTTAGTAGTGGAGCAATAAAATAAGCAAGTGCCTTTAAAACGTTATTTTCGCCAGCTAATCACAGAATACAAAAGGAACTAAAAATTGACCTGTCAGGACCGCAACCACCCCGTGGCAAGACATGAGATTTAAGGCACGAGGATTCATCGGCCAAGTGTCACAATTCAGCTCTGCAACCCTCAGATCCATTTTCTTGCTGCAAGCTTACGGTAAAGCTGATGTATGAGAAAAGAGAAGTGTGAATCCCTGCCTTGACTGCCTTAGAGGTACCACGTCACCTTAAAACTAGTCACTTGGGAAAAATAAAAGCTTATACACAGACTAAAAATATTAAAGATCTGAAGCAGTGAGATAGTTCAGTCCACAGTGCCACGTCTGCACACGCCTCTCCACTGGAACCGCTGGGCTCCTAGACTGCTTTCACCTCAGCTGTGGTCCCTGCAGAAGTCGGGATGGACAACACTGAAAAAATCTTCACATTTGGCATTACCTCAATTTTTTTTTCTTTTTTTATGGAATGCTGCCCATTCAAGTTTTTGACAAACTTTTTTTTTTCTAGGTGGGCTTTCAGCTAAACAAAAACTGAGCTGGAAATGCCCAGTACAAACTAAATGTCCTATAAACTAAATGTAGATGATTATTCTTTGCTTCCTTACATGCTTCTCCTTCACGAAAAGCAAAACACAACTTGTCGAAGAACACATTTCAAAGCAAGAATAATGACCATTCCCAACCCCACAGCTCCATTCTTATTTTAAGTAAAAAAAACCCCAAAGGTCCTCCATTAGCTTCAGTGGTTGGGAGGGAGTGCGAAGAATGATGTGTTAAGCTGCAATGGAGGAAGTACATACTCCAACTGGAAAAACGGACTATAAAAAGCTTTTCTTAGACAAACACAGGAGGAAGTAACCAACACCCTCAATTGTTGAAGTGAAAGGTGGGGGGCCTAAACACAGAACTAGGGGAAAAAAAAAAAAAAAACGAAAAAAGAAAAAAGAAAAAATTAAAAAGTCCTGAATGTTTCACATGTTTCAAATTACTCTCAAATTTGAGAGCCTTGTCCAATAAGGTCAAACAGTTCCCAAGAGCAGACATGGCAAATCTCATGCAAAGAACATAAATGCCGTGTAACAGTACCAGGCTACAGACTTTTCTGCAGTTAAGACTGTGTACCATCTGTTTACCTTGTACAGTACTATGGGCTCTCTCCCACTCTGCAACTTACCACAAGTCAAGTAAAGAGCCCTCTGCACCTGGAGAAAGGGATCAGAGTGCAAAAGAAAGGCCACGGTGGTGTGCTGCAGGGAAAGCATACGTCATCATGGCAAGCCACTTCTGCTCCAAGGGCTTCCACTAATCAGCACACTCTCAGGGCATCCCCTCCAGTCACACAGTAACATGTTCACCCAGCTGGGAATCAGTGTGGCATCATCACATGTGTCAGAGGACAAAATAACCAAATGGTCTAATGCAGGTGCAAGAACTCAAAGTACTGCTTCAGAAGGTCAAACAGGCCCATCACAGAAGAGAAAATTTATTAGAGCAAATGTCCAAATACTGGCAGGATGGAGATGCAAATTGTAACAAGGCAGATGGAGGAAAAAGGAGGCAGACAGTGAAGTCGGCTGCACTGATTATATCTCTTCTGGAGAGACCGCTACATGGGTCCTTGCACTGGGCAACATCCTGTTGGAACAGGCCATCACTGATACAGACTCATACACTTCCATGTCCCAAGCAACAGTCTCATACACTAAGCGTTCTGATCCTAGCAGACAGAAAGTCTTGAAAAGAGATACAACCAAAAGAGTGATAATCTATTACCACTTCAGTAGTCTCATATTTTTCTATTAAGGTCATTTTCCTTATCCGTGAAAATATACTGGCTCATGGCATTTAGTAAAGTCATAACCTTTTAGTTATAGAGCTTGAACTTGTCAACAATTATTTAGTGAGTGTAATGAAGCTTGGTCAGAACATAGATACATAGTATGTTGATTCTACAGATCTTCCTTCCCCAGCTGGCCACCGTACAAAAGGAGATAAAACTGACCTCAAATTAGGTAGAGGATTGGCTTTGTAATGAACCTGTAGCTTCACGGTCACTTCATTTTAATTTTTTTACATGGCTTAGAACATCTAACATTTATAAATTAATACAAATTAAAACCAGAGAAGACATCACACGATGTTCAAGTGGAAGCAGGGAGCCTACATTCTCTCCTGCCTCCAGAATATATCAAGCTAATTTGGAATTTTTGATAGCAACAATTAGAATCCTGCTGAATGCCTGGACAACAGAGACCTACCAATGTGTGATAAAACTGCATTTTTCTTCCTCTGCTTTGGACTTAATGAAGACATTAGCATTGCTTTGTGCAGAATAACAGAGGCAGCAACATAGCACTTCACACACCAGGAGAGTCACTGAAGAAATCAATCTGCTTTGTCCCTGGTATTAATGGCCAATGCAAAACAGACCATGATATTGCGTTCTTGAATACATTTTCTTTATTCTGCAGAAAGCACACAAAGAAGTTTAGTGATAGGTACTTCTCCCTCTTGATTTCAAATTGAGAATCCACAGCTTTACAGAGGTCTGAACAGACACGGCTCTGAGCAACCTCATTCCTAAATGGCTCCTATTCTCCCACATTTATGGCCGTGCTCGCTTTATCTCATTGTTTTGTGGAAAAAAAAAAAGCGCCAAACAAAACCAACCCATGTTAAGTGTGTCCGTGTGTCTTCTCCACAACTCATCCTGTGTACACTCAAACTCTTCGATATATCTTGTTTGCAGGTTTACTTCTCCCATCTCCTAGCACTAACTAGGACTTCTTCCCCAAATAGTCTCCTCACTTTCTCATGGCAATATTGGCACTGAAGACTGTCAACTTATTCCTGACAATTTATTTATATGTGTAGAGCATCATGCAGGTCTACAACGTGAATTAAACCCCCAAATCCTCAAATGCTTACACGATTCTCCTGTTTCTAGTTCTCAAGAAGTTACTTTCTTGATAGTCAAACTCAAATCCTGAAGACAGAAACTTGCATTTTAAGAAGAGGCATGTAGAAATTTCTCATCAACTGAACAAGCTGGGGTATGCTTCTGGGTATGCATCACAATATCCTTCTCACATCACATCTACTCTACTAAATATACAAAGCACTAAGCAAGTGATAGTTTTGTCAGCCACCAGCTAATCAAATGAAAAATTATTAGACTTAGAAAAATAATAAAAGCAGAAGCCAGCTGTGCATTTGTTGGATGAAAATCCCAGTGTCTCCCATGTTAGCTCATGTGTATTTCAATTTCTGGGAAGAAAATAATAGGAGTTTCTCCACCCTTTCTCATGTGAGCCATAAACCAGATTTATTACCTAGGATATATTCGGCGTTTTCTCCTGAGGAAAAAAGAAAGTGGTGGAACAAGTTCATTTTTTTTTCCTTCTACAACTAGGATTTTCTTTATAATAAACACAGAGCTTAATTTTGGTATCATATGACCCTTCTAGTTAATGCTCTGGTCACACTTTTTGCCTTTCTAAATCTTGAATTGTAGCATTTTCATTTCAGTGGGGAATCTACAGCTGCTCCAGCTGTCTAAGTGCAAAAAGTCTGTCCTAAGATTCCTATCTGGTATGTTTTAAGGCAGAATCCTTCTTTCCCTTCCTTAAATCAAAGAAATTTAGCATCTACTGAAAAACCATTGAATGATTAAAAAAGGAAAAAAACCCAAAACCAACCAAACCAAACCATTAGTCTAGGTTTCTTTCCAAATAGTTCTTGCCTTGCTTTATGCTATAACCAAAGGTCACCCAGCAGCTCTGGGAAACAGCCTGCAAACACAGAGGTTTAGGACAGGGTTGCATCTCATCTGGGAAGGTTTTCCTGTACAAATTAATATTTTTTGACTGTAACAGTTACCTTCTGACCTTTAAAAATAAATCATGAAGGAGAAAATTTGCTGCCTAAAAGAATTTTTGCTCCTAAGACTCCTAATTTGCTTACAGTATGATGTTACAATTCTAAAGACCTGTGCTGGTAAAGCCATTTGTAGAAAAGGTGGTTTCCCTATAACTTTCACTTTAGAGATGCAGAAGAGACTGATTCATATCTTCAATGCTTCTGAATCATGACATAGCCTGGATTCTCCAGTTTAGCAGTCTGGAAAACCTTAAGGCTAATATATGCCTTTATAAATTACATGCAGTAATACCTCTTTTTTTAAGTAAATCTGTTGATTTACTATCTAATATTTTTAGCCCAAACATGCACTACAATCTACTCTTGATAACTACCACCTATCGCTTAATGAGCCACTTTTCTCAACATGGCAAACCTGACATGTCACAAAGTTACAGTTCTTTCAAATAATCCTATGACATATGAGCATTTACACCAAGCCATAAATGCTACTGAAACAAGTTTGGAATGACGAGCTATGCCATCATTAGCTGCATATAACTAAAATGTACCATAGGAAGTGCATTCATTACAGTTGTGAAATTATTTTTATTGCTTATGAACAGAAAAAAACCCTGCATTTTATTGTACAACTGTGCCAGTACAGAGCTCAAAAGGAAGCTGGCTTGCCTGGGCAAAAATTGTGCAGGTTTTTCTGTAGATTTATTTCTTTCTCATTGTTTTGTGATCACTTTTACTGCTCCACAGAGACTACCAATTTGGGAAAACAAAAAACCGAAAACTAATAATAAAAACACAACAACAAAAACCCCCAAAACAAAAAAAAAAACAAAACCAAAGAGCCCACTCAAAAAAACCCCATCAAAAACCAAAACCAAACCAGTAGCTAAGGAAGTTTTCACACTGTACTATCAAATATATTTGAAATCTATGCAAACGCAATGTGTTGGCACTATAACTCATAAAAGGTGTCCAAAAAGGAAAGTTCAACCTTTTATTTTAATCATTACTAAGTTTGTCTTTACAATCCTAGCAATCCCACTGACTAAAATCAGATCTATAATCCAATGTAGCTACAACAAAACAATTTATTATAGAAGAGTAGTCAGAGTAGCAATTTTCCACAACGAAGACAGTGCTTCATAGAATGTGATTTTGAAAAAACAGAATATTCAGCATTGAATTGCCTATGTAAGCTAATCAGCGACAACTGGTTTACAGTTCTAACTGTTCCAGTGAAGCAGTACATTGTTATGGCTGAGCTTGCAGAGAAATAGTACTCAAAACCAAAAGGTATACAAACATAAAATACAATATAGTGTGATGTATTACATGATAGCCAAAACATGTACATTTAGAATGCAAGACAGGTACAGGTCAGGAGTTTGCCTTTCTTTGAAAAAAGAAACTCATGGCATTTTAAAGCGGTCAACGGGATCAGCAAAGTTGTAACGTACTTAGTCAATAGATCCATTCCCTAGTATGTTACAATTCTAATATTGTAAAATAAGTCTGTAAGCCAATTAACCAAACACAGACTATCTGATATTAGAAACTGGCATCTATTCCTGTGCATGCACCAACGTAATTTCCATCCGCAGAATCTTTATAACTGATAATGACACATCCAAGCCAGAACAAATACAATTAGATTTCATGATCACAGGATATTCTTACAACAAGAAAAAACTAGTTTACCTGTAAATCAATAAAGATGTTACTGGGAATCGTTAAAAAACAAGAAGTTACTCCAGTAGTTCCTTTAAAATGTAGCAATTTTGTTAAAAATAAATAAAATGTCCTTTGTACTCCATATAACTTAAGCAGACAGGCCAAATTATTAGTGAAATGTTTCCTGGTCATGAAGCCCTCTCTAGAAGCCTCACAGAAATGCTACTAAAATTGGGGGTTGGTGGAAGGAGCTTTGGAAGAATGACAGGTCACAAAGAGAGTGCGCTGAAAGCATGGAGAAGTGCTCTTCAAAACGGCTCCCAGAGAAAGAGTAAAATCTAAATACAGATTTCCAACTCTCCTGTTCCCTGCTTTTTTCCAGAGCACACACTATGCCTTGTTCACTCCAAAATGAAGCTACTGAATCTAGCCATTAGATTATTTTACACTGTAAAGTGAAATATAAAGGAGTTGTATAAGGCATTTTCTTTATCTCAAACAACCAGTGCTATTGAGAAGAAAAAGAGTGAAAGAATACAGATGTCAGATATCAGTATGCAGACATCATTCAAATACTGCAAGATTACATTCAGCATACCGGCTAGATCTATAAAATGGAAAGTGCCCACGTAGAACGTATCTGCACCACAGTCTAGGTCTCACATACTCAGTTACTGGGCACTTGGCTGCAGAACCAGAAGGCCAGTAGAGGGAGCAAACCCAAAACGTCACTCCCTGAAAACTGAAAACACCAGCGCTACCGCTTGTGAACGAGGAGCAGCACACCCGGGCTATGTACTGCCTGAAGATAGACGAGCAGCCTTCATCTTTTTCTTTCCCCACCAGTGAAGCAATCTATGCAAAATCCAATAAATCAATATTTCCTTCATTTTCTTATAGTAATCAAAAGTAAAACTCTAGGGATTCATCTGTTGAAATGAGACTAGTTTTGTGGATTTCTGTGGGCTGCACCTGAAGTTTGCATTATGAAATTAGCGTTTTATTTATGCAGTCACAGAATCACTCTGGATGGAGGGGCTTTGGGAGGTCAGCAGGTCAATATCCAGCTCAAAGCAGGGTCAGCTATGAGACCAGAACAGGTTGATCAGAGCTCTATACAGACAATATTGTTTTTCATATTACACTATGTGTTATTAACAATATGCATGTTTTACTTTTTAAAATGCTTTCGACAGAAAGGTATGCAAGCACCTTAAAGCCTTAAGGAGGACTGCCGTTACTTTGCAGATGGCGGTGGGAGGCACCGAGCAGCAGTGAGCCAGCTGAGGCCGTGCTTTCCATGGGCAGAACTGGGTTCAACATTCAGCAGATGCAGTTCTCTGCCTCCCCTCGATCTGCTCAGTGTTTGCGTAAGCTTGCTCGCTATCAGTTACTTTTAAACACCTTGCAAACTCTCATTTCTGTTGGTCATAAAAGAAAAGCACTGGATTATGGAAGAGTTGTAAAATTCAATACATTAGAATTGCAAACTCCATTACAACTAGGTCTGGTATTTATGGCTCACTGATATTAAATATTTGATGGGGTGCATTCTGAACTCAAAGCACCAGGCATTAGTGCTACAGCTGCCACAGGAGACCTCGCACGGAGCCTGTCCAGGCAAACCGCTCCCGGGTGACTTAACCACAACTGAATAGGTGCAGACCTTAATCCAAACACCGCTTTTCTCCAGCCGCCGAACCGCACCTCCCTCCAGCACTCCCCGCCTCGGGCCTCGTCCCACCCGACCCCCGCCCGGCACACGCTGCAGCTGCCCCCGATGGCTGCCGGGGCCCGCGGGGGCACGCGGCGTGAGGCGGCGCGCGCAGTAACGGTCCGGCAG
>JANRGW010035987.1:0-17865 GCA_024733675.1 Psilopsiagon aymara
CCCCCCCCCCTTTTTGGAGTGGGGGGGGAAGAAGGAGGGGGAAGTGAGTGAACAAAACTGCTTGTTTTACAGCTTAAGCCGCGACATCTCTTTTAGGAGGGGGAGGTGGGAGAACAAACTGCGTGGGTGATTTACAGCTTAAACCACGACAAGGACATATAAGTAGTACTAATATCAAAGAGGAGGGGATAGACAAATCCAGGAAATTACTGTAACAGACACTCCAGATAAACATCTGTAACCTCTACTGCATACGGTGCTTGAGGCAAACCTTGGCACGGAAGTTCAGGCATCAGTAAATTAACAAAACAGAGAAGGTACACTGTAGATGTGACAGGGTATTTTTTTATTTTTCTATTCAAGCCTGTTAATTATAGGCACTTAGGGCACTATAAGCATACCAGGATGTAGAGATGCATGTGTCATTATTTATCAACTTTTAAAAGAAAGGCTTGGAGAAATTATATATGAGAAGCATGCAAAATATTTTAAAATAAACAAAATTAATTAGAAATGGCAACTTTCCTAAGGAGGAACATTTCTCAGTACATCTTTTGTAGTATCTAACAGCAGAATCTAAATATATCTAACTTACAATGTGCTAAGAATGGTTTTATTCATTTAGAAAACATGTGGGTTTAAAACAAGGTTAACAACAGTTTCTAATTCATCTAGTAGTACAGTCAGTATTAGCAATTTGAAGAGAATAATAGAATCATAGAACAGTTAGGGTTGGAAAGGAACTTAAGATCATCTCGTTCCAACCCCTCTGACATGGGCAGGGACACAGCCCACTAAACCATGATGCCTTGGAATGTTTTCTGTAGTTTAGAAGGGAACTACTTTAACTAGATTAAAAAAAAGATTAATCATTTATTTGATGCTATTACCTGGTGCAAGGAAGCACATGCACTTTTTGCTCCCCCTCAGTTTGAAAAGTACATTACTGCTGTGAGTCATTACTTCTAGGTACACAGAATGCATACAGACTTCAGCTATTATTGGCATGTTCTGAATTTCCATTTCAGGACTATTATATTTAAGTTTGTGTATCATCTCCTTTATCTACTTTTGATTAAGGGCTGGTTCTATTGTACCTAAAGAGGAAATTATTTCATTCCATTACCTTGGAATTAATTAAGTTTTTAATGTTATTTTAACTATTTAATATTTTATGCATATATTTTGTGGATCATGAGAAAGAGAATGTTTTCGCAGCCTGTTGCGTGATATGAATTAATGCATGTCCACTCTGAACCGAAAAGCAAGATTCAGGAAAATAACATTTAACTTATAAAACATTCTGACTACAGTTCCACCAGGAGTTGTCACCTTTAAGTCTCCAAGTGTGTGACTAATAAATCACTTAGACAGATTGACAGGAAGTATTATAAAGGAAGTTACCAGTGATCAAGTTTGTGTGTTATGAAATATTCACAGTAAGCAGCATGGAAAATCCAAAGAAACTTTCATTTACGCAATTGAGCTGAGACATGGTAAATGTTCATCACAGACATATTTTTCCTTTTTATATACTTTCATAAAATCACAGAATGGTTTGGGTTGGAAAGGACCTTTAAGATCGTCTAGTTCCAACCCCTTTCCATAGGCAGGGCTCCTCACACTAGACCATGCCACCTAAGGCTCTGTCCAACCTGGCCTTCTAAGGATCATTCTACAGACATTTGTTTCTCAGCCCTTTGACCAGTAGATCATTTAAGAAACACACTTTTAGCAATGTTTTTACTTAGGACTGAAATTGGGTTATGCCAGGGTATCCTTTCTTTGATTTCTTCATACAATTAAAAATAGACCTAACCTTAATGGCTTTGACTGGAAATAAACAAAATGCCAGTTATAATTTGAAATACTGGAGTGATTTCAACCATGACCAGGGAAGGAAAATACAAATTCTTTTACAAAGATTCCAGATACCATGAATAAACCAGAGTCTTGGCCTATGGGAAATCTATGGTACTATGCACAACAAAATTAATTGAATGTCTAGTTAAATGGACAAATGCTTGGATCACAAATTCTTGTGTGTTCTTTACTTCCTTAAGTGGCTTTAAATATTTTAAGTATTTTTCAAACAAAAAAGTATTAATTAAGGGATTCTATTAAGAGAATCATGTTTAGATATGAACTTTTTAAAGGCACTTAAGTAATGTCAATTCAGATAACATACAGAATTAATAATGGATGAATACAGGAATATAGGAATATCTCCAGCCAGTTTGTGATTTAAATGTTTTCTGACGAGTTACTAAAACTAAATTGTTAGATAAATTTACTTTTTTTGGCACATGGATCCACAATGAAATATTCTCATTAAAACTGCTAAATAAAATGAGGTTTGGCTTTTTGATTGTTTTCTGCTTCAGTGCTCACAGTAGTTGTGGTATTAGGCAACAGAAGGACAGAAATTTGTAACCTGGAGGATTCTGTAACAATGATTTCAAAAACCTTGATAGATACATTGAAGGTTAGCCCTGAGAAAGCAGATTCCTGTCAGGGACCCTAGGCTTCTAGGCCTGTCTTCTCTAAACTCAGAAGAGTCTTAACTCTTTCCAAGATTCGAGCAAACATATCTTATTCACACTACACTGAATTTGTCTATGAAGCAACTCTGAGCCCCAGCCTCATGCTCTCGTGTCCCTAATCTGCAATTACTATTTTCTGCTCTATCCTGTTTAAAAGCTCTGAAATAATTTAAAGTCAGCTTTGCAGCCCACTAGGCTAATGTTATATTAGCTTGAAACTGCTGATACAGTTGCAATGATAGCCACTGAGGTTGCAAGCCGCTGTGAGCCTTTGGATGGTACAGGCAGTGAAAACTGTGTATTATCATAGTATCAACCATATCGCCTTTATAGTACTCTCTGTTCTGTTTTCAAAGAAGCATAAGAGAACTAAGAATGAGCTAACATTTATCAAATGCCCATGAGCAAGGAACCAGGCCCCAGAAGTGAACTAGGTAACAGCTATTTTTCAATCCTGTAAATTCGTAAACTTCTAATCGTGATGTAGTAAGCATCCTTGTCCTTTGAAAATGCATGGATTCCAGGATCCCTGAGATGACTTAGGAGACCTAAATGACAACCAGACTTGCAACTCTGGAATTTTTAAGCTCCAGGGGACATTTTCAGAACCAATTTGGAAAATTGATTTCGTTAGTTCAGGTAAACGAAGAAAACCTGAATTTAGAGTTTCAACATCAAATAACTATGTTTTTACTAAACCACTGTTCAAAGGTGCAACATTATGGGTAGTGATACAAAAATACTAATAATGTATTAATAACAACAAAAAAAAAAATCAGTGTCTTATCTTCCAATTACTTATTTTATTAAAATATAAATGTATGTTGTTCTTTGTAGTCCTAACTAGTTGTTATTCTACTATTCCTTTATTAAAATATCATGTGAAAAAGGGTTTTGTCCATCATAGAAAAGGTTTGTAATAGTAACCTGCATGGTAGGGTTTAGCTACAAATATTTAGACACGTCTCTGTGCATTGTCAGTGGCATTAAGTACCTTAGTGCTTATCAGTATGCATCAGTGGTCAGAAAATGGTTATGTGTAAGGCTGCAGTAAAGAAAAGCTGTTTCAACAGAAAACTGCTGGTGCATTACAGGCCATTTCATGATCCGTTTGACTTCTCTTCTGACAGATCTGCAAATGCTGTCAGCTAAGAATGTAAGGAAAACAGCAGCCCAATGTCAAAGAAATAGCAGCCTCTTCTCAAAGTCGCCCATTTTCAAGTTTATGAAATTCAACAAATCAATTGAGACAAAGTACTTGACCATTCCAAGAGGGTAGCACTGCATCAGTACTATGTTTTTATCAGGCATATGACTCCAAGAGCATTACCAGCAAAATTACGTTTGAATACAATTATTTTTTCCAAATCTTAAGCTTCCCAAGGACACCTTTTAAATATCCGCATGCTGTTTGTGCATAGTAAACTTCGGTAGTAATTGACAGAAAACTAATAATGGTATCATTCATTTTTCATCCCATTTTACTACCTCTCTTTCAATCACTTATGAAAATTATCTTTAAAAATCTGGTATCTTAGACAAAACTCTGAAATCTTCAGAATCTGTGGGAGGGCACCTTTACCTTTAGCTGTATTTTAATTCTAAGCTCAGTGTAATTTTACGGTACAGTGAGGAAAGCAGCAGTAACCAGTGAGAGGGTCATATAAATATTAAGTGCTGTAAGCATTTTAGATCAAATACTACTTTGTAACAATTGACTGGAAGGATGCTTTTTCCCTTTACATTCTTTCCACCTACTTTATTTGTTCAAATTGGCAAAATACATTTCAACAACGTACTTCATAATTAAAACAGTATTAACAGCATAGTAATTGCAAGAGTTCCCTACCCTTACATGTGTGACTAAAATGTTGATGCTCCTGAAATGCTCTCTAAACTTTCCTTATTCAGTTGCTAATACGTTTTCAGAAATAAAAAATCATTGTTTTCATCACGAAAATACCAAGGGAGTTATTAAATTCCAGGTCCTGTTAGGTCTAACATCTTTCAGACTTTCAGTGACTGACCTATGAATTATTGAAAGAGTGGTGAGCAGACATTGTTCTCGATAACACAGGGGCATGGGTTCTCTTGTCTTCTTTATATATGTGTGTATACATGTGTGGTGAGTTCCTATACCTTATCTGTTTCACTTATTGAAAACTGCACTGCACGCCAGATACCAAGCTCATTTAAGCAAATCACAACTGAAAATACTTAACAGTGGAAATGATTAATTAGCAGTGTAACTTTTCTCTCCTTTTTTTCACTAGAATGTGTCAGGCCTGACTCTCCATGATCTGAGTGCAGTCATTGATTTCATATATCAGTCAGTTCTCTCTTTCATTCCATTTCACAGCCACTGGGTAAATAATATAGGATCATGGCTCTTCTACTGATTCTGTCTCTTAACACTGCTTAGTGCAAAATTAAAGAATTTGCCTCAAGTCTGAATTTGCAGTATACTAAAAAAATAACGATGGAACCTATGTCCTACGTTATCTCATAAAATTCCAGAGAAATAAGTAAATAAAATGCAAATATTTTGCCAGCTGTTTCATAGATAGCACTATTAGTTGAAATTTACTTAATGTAAATATATCAGAGAAGTAATGGCTCTTCTGCTAGCTTTGAAATGCAATACATTTCATTTACAGTTCTTTCTTTTTCTTTTCCCAGTGAACAATACACTGATACATGACTTCACATATGTTCCTTTAAGTTTCTGTATCACATGTATTATAACATACTTAAACAACTAGTAAACACTTTGATTTCACAGTCAAAGCTTTAGAAAGTGTCAGTTGACTGTTTTTAACAGAAGTGGAAAACTCTGCAAGCACTTCCTGACAATTTTAGTTTAGGTGATGCTGCTCTGACTAACTGTGACTTTGTGATAACCTTATCAGTGCAGCTGAAGATATTCCCTAGCTGGTTTAGCCTTTCCATTAGTAATTCTTCTCCTTCTTCTTCAACTTGGTTACGCTTCTCAGATCCAAGAAACCAGAAAATATCAACTGCAGTACAGTCCTACCAAAGCTGAGGATCTGGTTTTCCTAGTCCTAAGACTAGTATGCGATGTGACTTCAACAGCACTTTAACTGGGTTTCAAGATAATCTCTTTGACCATCTGAGCTCTACATTTTTTTGGCCTACACACACATACAGTTTGTATCTTACCCTCACCAGTTGTGGTTTTGCTTTGTTTTGGCTTGGTTTTCCCTCATTTACCCAGATCCTTTGTCTCCTGGAATACTTTTTCATCTCTTTTGACTGTTCCATGGTCCAGGAGCCCTAGTAGAGACAGAAGATCCTTTGTCTCATCAAAAAGTTTGTCTTATCAAATCCTGTAGATCATGACGTAGCAGGTTTCAATAGAACAGCTCTTGTGTACTCTTTACATTCTGCACCATTACAACTGTAGAAAAAAATCTACCTGGTTACCCAGCACAGAAAAGAATTCACAGTCCATCTGGTCCAAAGAAGAACTGAGAGGTTAGATGTTTTTGGAAATTAACATCTTTTCATGTATTATTAGGTAAACTTTGAGCTGATTTATATATAGATCAATAATTGTGTGTCTATGCTTGTCTTGTGCATATATGTGTTCCCCCACTTTGCAAGTTTTGGTTGAAATCCAGATAGAATCATACAATCATAGTATGGTTTGGGTTGGAAGAAACCTTAATGATCATCTAGTTCCAACCCCACTGCCACAGGCAGGGACAACTGCCACTAGACCAGGGAGCTCAAAGCCCCATCCAACCTGGCCTTGAACACTGCAAGAGATGGGGTGTGGGAGGTGAAGGGCACAAAAGGAGAAGCACACATCTGTGCATGCAATCCATAATTAGGATGAATCCATAATTAGGATGTGCATGTAATCCATAGTTAGGCGGAAATACAAATTCCTGGAATTTAATATATCCAGTAACTTTTACATTAAGTTGATAGCCATACGGCATATTTCTGATTTCTTTAGGCACATGCAGCCCAAATCCCAGCCCAAAACGCTCCGTAGCTGGTTTCACTTCCCATTTACCTGGAACCATAGAGATTGAAACTAGTTCTGCTTCCCAGCTTAGAAAGGAGCAAGGCTAGCGCTTAGGTGTCAAATACCTAGACATACTTACACTCGGTATAAAGCTGTGAGAGGATGTTTACATCTCAAATGGATTTCAGATTTCCTTCCAGCTATCACCCAGCCCAATTGGCAGCCTTCCCTCTAGATCGATATAGGTCGCCCCACTGCTCTCTGGAAAAGATATGTGTTGTAGATGGGATAAAACTCAACCTTGACCTTTAAAATGCAATAGTAGTCGAAAGGTATGAGTTGAACTCCTTTTGGTTCTTCTAAACTAGTCCAGAATTCTTGCAAAGTAAAAGTGAAAGCATTCACATGCCATGAGTCATGGTATTGCAGCTGCAGCACTGGGGGCTCTAGGTGGGTTTTGTACTCCCAGTAACAGCTATATACCATGCACAACATTGTAGTTTCCGATGCTCTGCCCCAATCTACCGTGTGTGCGTCTATATCACCTCCGGAAGCGCAGATTGCTCATGCACCATCAGAAGACCAGCACCCCATGAAAGGAGGAAGTGTTGCTTGCAGTGTCATTATCCAGTAACAATCTTGATAAGCTGCAACTTGTGGCAGCAGCCACAGTTTCCCTGGGCAACCTGTGCCAGTGTCTCACCACTCTCACAATGAAGAATTTTGTCCTGTCTAATCTAAATCTACCCTCTTTCAGTTTTAAACCATTCTCCCTTATCCTGTCACCACATGCCCTTTTCAGTCCCTCTCCAGATTTCTTGTAGGCCCTCCTTAGGTACTAGAAGATTTTTATAAGGTCTGCCATGACCTTCTCTTTTTCAGGCTGAATATCCCCAACTCTCTCAACCTGCCTTCATAGGAGAGAGGTGTTCCAGCCTTCTGATCATCTTTGTGGCCCTCCTCTGGACTTACTCCAACACATCCACATCCCTTTTATGCTTCAGTATCTGTCTTGCTGTACGGGGACAGAACTGGACACAGTATTCCCAGTGGGGCAACACAAAAGCAGAGTAGAGGGGTAAAATCACCTCCCCTTGACCTGCTGGTCATGCTTCTTTTGATGAAGCCCAGGACACATTTAGCTTTCTGGCTGCAAGTGCACACTGCTGGCTCATGTTGTTTCTCATCAGCCAACACCCCCAAGGCCTTCTCTGCAGGGTGACTTTCAACCCAGACTCTGCTCAGCCTATAGCTGTGTTTGGGATTGCCCTGACCTGGGTGCAGGACCATTTTACTTGTTGAACCTCATGAGGTTTGTGCCATTCCACCTCTTAAGCCTGCCAAGGTCCTTCAGGATGGCATCCCTTCCCTCCAGTATATCAACTTCACCACACAAGTTGGTGTCTTCAACAAACTTACTGACAGTGCACTCAATCCCACTGCCCATATCACAGACCAAGAGGTTGAACAGTTTTGGTCCCAGTACTGACCCCTGAGTTATTCAGAGTACTATTAGAATAATTTATGTGTCTATCTCATGTCCAATTCAAGTAAAAACCTTCAGTTAAAATGTATCTCAGCAACAAGTCAAATAAAATTCCAAACAATTTCATTTTTGTGCATACTGGCTGTCGCTCTGTATCTGCGTGCATGTATTTTCATGTATATGTAAACTAGAAGAGCGTCTGTTGCTTGAATGCCACTGACATTTCTCAGGGATTAGGAAGTCAGGATATTATCTAGCAATCTGAACCCCTCAAAGCTGAAGTTTAGAAGATAAGCCAGAACCTCTAGTTTCTCCAGAATTATTTTAAATATCCTGCCAATCTGTCCAGTCTCATATATGAAGATCATTTTTTCCTATTCAGCTTTAGGAAGATAAAGCTTCCACATTTGGATCAGCAGTGCAAAAGCTGTTGCTGTGAGGCTCACATATGTTGATCATATGATTCAGAATAAACTGCATAAGCAACTACCAAAAATATACTAGCCTCCAGCAAACAGGTATATAGAATGCAGCTGGGAAGTTTCTGTCACATTTTGATTTCAAATGTTATTCTTTTTGCAGCTGAAATTACTGCAGTTAAAAATATGTATGGAGTTTGGCTATTAACCGTGATTTTTTTTCTTTTATTTACTCTCCCTTTGGAGGATCCAATTTTCTTAATTTTGGGGTTTTTTTTAATATATAGAAAGTACTTAGGAAAAATATCCTTCAACTGTTTGTACTATGAGAATGTAAGGTATGAATCATGCAATTAACGTGAAGGATTGTGAAGGATGTTTAATTACCAGAACAGAAATCCAGTAACAAAATCAAAAGTCTCACATGTATGCCTACTTTTCCATTTGAAAGCCACATGACTCAGATTAAAATTCATAAAATAAAAACTATGTATACATTAAGGAGAGCACATGGTGTCTAGAATTGTCTCATTAGGTCTCAGCTGAGCTCTATCTAGACTAATGAAGGAGTGCTTCTATGGAAACACACCTAGGTGAAATATGCATTTTATGTCGTAAGAGGCCTAAGGCCTTAGATCTCAGGCAGTCTGCAAGAGATGAGTGAGGCACAAATACAAAAGAAGTAAAATCCATCCTTTGTTCATCAAGGACAAATAGAGAATGCTTGAGTAGTAAGTGACTGTAGCTACCACTTGAAAATTCTTTAATTTGGCAACAATTTTCAGTTAGTTCCATTTTTAGAAAATTTTAATTTGAAGCCAGCATTTGCTCGTAGATATAACAACATATCATGATCAGTACCCACACCAAACTTGCACCGAGTTCCAAAACTATTTTCTATCCACATCATCAGACTAAGTGATTAACTTTAAAGATTTTTGTTCTTTAATATATGAGTGATAAAAAACATTAATTAAATAGTTGATTAAACCTGGTTTTTGAAAACATCTCATAATAAAATGTTTCCTTCATTTATCAAGTTACATAGGACAATCTTACAGAAAACCATGGGTCTAAAGTACAGATGGGGGATAAATATGTCTTGTTTTGCTGAAAAATCTTAATGGGAATTACCATCACAGAAACTCACAACTATTTGAATGTGAAGCTAAGGGACCTTTAACCAGGAAGAAAATATGGTTCTTCCCTCCTGTATGCCATTAAGCTACTTCATCTATAAAATTATTTCAACATCAAGAGAATTACAAAAACATTACCAAATTGCTTTTAATGCAAAGAGAGAAATACCTGCTTCAAAAAAAAAATTAAATAAATCGGCATTTATTGTTAACTAAGCAAGCTTAGTTAGGGGTGTTTGACAGATATGTCAGTTAGGGATCACCTAACTGACCTTGGACAAATGTTTAGGTACTCAAAACCCCACAATTTTCTGAATTTAGGAATTTCTATAGATTTTGAATGCACATAATATTGTGTGAGGCATTTTATGTGCTTATATGTAGACTAATTTAGTGCATAACATTGAAATCTTGCATTGACATGGAGTGACAAATCAATAAAAGTATAACAGAAGGCAGCTCAGAGAAGGGTTAAAGACAGTGTGTTGATGGAGCTTAGGGAAGAATGTAGAGAGTGACTATTGCAAATAAAGCTGAATTTATCTCAATAGAAAGGTGGCCTACTTTTAAACAAATGACGGTACTAGTCAAACAGACCACCTGGCTGTATCAGTTGAGTGAAACAAGTTGTGTAATCCTGAATAAATTGAAATAGCATACATATCTTCCTGTGCTACCAGACCAGCATGGGAAAGTATGCATGTGGATTAGACTGACAATGAGAAGCAGTGAATGAATTCCTTATTTCTGTTTTGCTTGCACACAGCTTTTTTCTTGGTGTATTAAGCCGCCTTTATCGCAACCCATGATTTTCTCACTTTCATCCTCCTGATTCTCTTCCCCATCCCATTTTGAGGGAAGTGAGAAAGCAGATTTATGGTTCCTACATGCATGCCTGGGTTATCCCACAACACTGATGTTACTAAATTGTTACTTGTTAAATAATGTACGTTGAGAGTTAATATTAAATTGATGAAAGATCCCTTATTATACAATATGTATCTACTTGGAGTCACTTTTGTGACATCAAGATGAAGTGTCCTGACAATGATCATGATATCAGGGGACTATGACTTCAGCTGGAGGAATAAACAGAAGCAGCAGATGAATTCTTATGAAATAAGCTTCTGCTTCCATAAAAAATATCGTTAGTAAGAAACAAGGAATGAAAAAAGCAGAAAAGATGTGACATATTCAGGTTGATTTCTTTCCCCTAAACAGAAAGTCCTTTAATATTCAAGATATATC
Source organism: Psilopsiagon aymara (assembly GCA_024733675.1). Taxonomy (NCBI): domain Eukaryota; kingdom Metazoa; phylum Chordata; class Aves; order Psittaciformes; family Psittacidae; genus Psilopsiagon; species Psilopsiagon aymara. Next base: position 10,830 of record JANRGW010035987.1, read on the forward strand.
CCAAATGCGCTGATTTCTACAACTTTTTCTTGAAACACTTCACCCATTGCAGACTCAATTTTTTTAAGGATAGGATTTTAAGGATTTTTTCAGGTATTCCTACTGGTTCTTATGACAGCTACAATTTCCATATCCACCATGCCCACAGAAATGTCTGTCATATAGAGTCTATTAGGAAGTAATACCATAACCATGATCTGTGATCTCATGACTCATTTCTCCAGCTTTTGTGTGGCCCAATGCCTGGGGCAATAGATGTTACTAAGTACCTAACTGGAAGGCAGAGAAAGTCATAACATGAAAGCACAATGGCACAGTTTCTCCATACTCTTATGTGTATCTTTATGTCTGCATTAAACTCACCTTTCTCAATTGGATATAAACACATTAAATATTCAACCTTAATGCAGCTTAAAACACTCATCAATTGCATGAGTATGAAATAATAATGCAAGTAACTAAACAGTCTGTGAGAAGATTGCATAAAAAAAATAGTTTGGGGTTTGGGAAAACCCAACTGAAAAAAAGAAACCAAACCAGGAGAGAAGGAATTCAAAAGAAACCACCGGCTCAACGATGCAGTACCTATGCAACCACATCGCTATTCCACAACAGTAAAATAGCATCATTTCAACACAACCCTTGCTGTAGCCATCTGGAACCAGCTATGAATAGCACAGGACAGCCCCTGGCTTCTCCTCACAGAAGACACCCCTACAGTCTACTACTCTACCCCCCCCCCCCCCAGCAAAGCTTTGTTAAGTAAATCTAATTCAGAAGCTTATCTGCTGAGATATAAAACCAGAGTTTCTTGGCAGTATAAAAATAACTTCATAGTTTCTTCTTTAATATTTCTTGTTATGAAATATTTCTATTATTATCTGTTGTTTGGTTTTTTGTTTTTTTTTTTTTTTTTTTTTTTCCCATAATGGATGTTTTCTTGCTGCAAATAAAATGAGAGCGTCACCATTTCTCCTCGTGAACTGCAAACTCCTCTGTGTTACTTTGAAAAGTGTTTTTACTCTCCCTTGCTGATTTGAAGATTCCAATTACTGTAGCTTTGAATGTGGCAGTGTCTTTTTGATAAGACTGACAACAGTGGGATAAAAGTAGTGAAAACTAAGGAGTTCAGATGAAGAGATGACACAAAACAACTAGGCTCATCAAGAGTTCCATCTATGAAAATTGTGAATAAAAGGAAAAGTTGTATCCAACAGGCAGATGTAACATGCTTTGGCAGTATCTGACATATGAAAGTAAAGGAAAAGCAAAAGTGGCAGTGGTCTTGGAGAGAGCCTGAGAGTGATGCTATTTGAACAACTAAGCATTTTTATTCACTTCCAAAGCTGGAAGGTGAGGCAAAAAATAATCTAGGCCTATGTCTTACAAATTAGGATGTAAGATAATAAAGCCTATGGATGAGGACCTGTTCAGTGCAATTCATAAACTATTTCACTTTGGGTTCACTAATGATAAGAAGCAAGTGAAAAAAGCAGTAGCTCCAAGCCAAATGAAACTTTCATTTTTAAATTCAGAATGAAAGAAAGAAAATAAAACAGGTGCAAAGAAGATAAGAGACAGTTTTTTGTCAGAGGTGCACAGTGACAGGACAAAAGGCAATAGGCACAAATTAAAATACAAAAGGTTCCCTCTGCATATCCCAAAATGCTTTCTTCAATGTCAGTATGATTGAGCACTGTGACAGGTTGGAGATCCTGCAAATCATCAGAACCTGCACGGATATGGTGCAGGGTAACCTGCTGTAGGTGAACCTGTTTGAGAGGCAGGTTGAACTAGGTGATCTCAAAGGTCTAACCGCAGTTTGTGATTCCTTCCAGCCACAAACAGTTTGTGATTCCATGACTGGTGTCCTTGCCCAGACTCCCCAGGAACACTCTTTACTCTGCCTGTGACCACATTTCAATCTCGGTTTCATCATTCCCTGTCCCAGCAATACCACAACATGGCCAGTCTCCAGCTCCCCATGGCCCTGACTTGCCCAGCCATGGGGCTTCCAAGCTGGCCTACCTGAAGGTGCAGGCTGCAGCCCAGCCACTCACCATCCCTTTAAACAAGAAGGTGTCAAATACCCAGGGCTGAGGCTGCCCCACTGTTCTTTGATGAACCTGCTGGACCAGTGGGATAGGTCCTGGCTGCCATCCCTGCATGACCCTTCTGGGAGCCTTTGCTGCTCCTTGGCAATAGGTAGTCTCCACTCCCTGCTGCACCTGACAACTTATGCCACTGGAGCTCATTTTCAAGAGGTAGCAATAGTCCCGGCCTGCCCCTAAAGTTTTATAGAACTTAATTTATGAAATGTTGCAATCTACAAGTTATTAGGAAAGCCATAGGCATCATCCCAGTTTTAATAACTCAGTATTTTTGTTATAGCTTTCACATGAAATTATCACCAACTGAAAAATCAAAGTGTGTTATTTGCGCACCATACTTAGCAGTCCATACAGCTTTTGGTCAACTATTTTTGTTTGCTTCACTGTGTAACCTAATACACACCCTGAGAATTCCAGCTTTTCAAAGAAAATCTAAATTATTCCCTTATCTACAAATAGAAACAAAATCTGTATGCTACCAGTGCAGATCTGAGATAACTTTTTGTCTGTAACTGCAAACAAATGGTTTCTTTCAAGTCAGATACAAACTATGTTCCCACAGTGAGAGTAAGGGTAATCAAGAAATATTTTCTACATTAATTTCCTGCAAAAAACAGTACTGTGATAAACATTTCATAAGACAGAACACAGAAGTCTTTCAATTTCATGAAGCTGCCAGTAATTTTTATTGTAAGACTCTCAAATGTGTGACCCAGACACAAACCCCTATAATCTACGCAGGATCTCTGTGGGAATACCAAAATGAGCACAGGAGTGTTAAAAAATAAAGTCCTATTGTTTGTCCATTAAGCTTTTACAGAAAGGTTATTGTGTTCATAGCAGTCAAAGCTCAGTGCTTCTAAAAGACATTGAATTTAGTCCAAACAGTCACTTATTCTAAAATGAGCTATGGAAAATTATCTCTGATCTTTTGTGATGTATCTTCTTGAGCCTATATAAGTAATTTGTGGTATCCTCACTATTAAATGGGTAATTATAATGATGCTGAATAATAACAAATCCTGTTCCAGTCCTTGCTCCCCAAGAAGACATATGTCAGCACACTTGCACTTAGCTGTGTAATGTAAACTGAAAAAACTCAGAGTGGTGAGGTTCTTCCGGCAGAGTTCATGGACCTAGCTGGCAACTTTTGAAGGCAGTGCAAGAAGAAAAATTGTTCCTTGACTCTACTTTGTCCTCATATGTGATTACTTCATCTTATTACCTAATAACACCATTTTGCTTGCACATCCATGAGAAGTTAATGGTTTTTACATCACAGAAAGTTTTATTACAGTCACACTTTATTTGAAAGGTCATTTTCAGAGTTTTATGGCTTCCCCTGTTCTCTGTTATTTGTCATTTTCTCTCAGAAACCTAAATCAGTATTTCCTAAGAACAGACATTTTTTTCATATAGGAATTATTGATCTCAGCCTTGTCCCCAGTGGCCAGTGCATCACTGTCACGTAACTCCTCAGGATCGCTTAGGCCTTAGCTGACTGTGCACTGTGGAGCTACGAACTACAGATCAGATGAGGTATTTAGAGAGCCCAAACATGGCATAGCAGCATGTAAGCCCTCTTCTAGTAGCTCTCTAATGCCAAATCAAACTTTCATATCATGCAACCCAGCTGCACAGCCCCTGACAGAGGCTCAGCTAGCTGCTGCCCTTCAGTACACGCTCCTGTGCCACTTCAGCATTCATGAAAAGCCGAAATCTCTAATTTCACCACACTGAAAGAAGTGGTCTTAAGCATTCCAAACGATGCAATGGCTTACCTTTGACACATAAATGCCCACTAAATTCCCTTCCTCATCGGGACAGGTTGAGGAAAAATAGGAGGAAGAAGCTCTTGGGTAGAGATACCAAAATCACTTCCCAATTACTATCACAGGGAAACAGACTTGACTTGGAGAAAATTAATTGTCAATTAAAATCTATTTGACTAGTGAGAAACAAAGACAAAACAGGTGTAGTCAGTATCTCAAACTTGTCCCCACTTCTACGATTCCCACTGCACACAATCAAGTGAACCAGAACCAGCCTAAAAGTCACTCTGTTCCTGTTTCCACAACAATGTCAAGGGAAAGAGGTGCTCCTTCAGATAGGTCCCGATTCAATCCAAGAGCAGTTTACCAAGAAAGAGCAGCTCCTTTCTCTTCTAGCAGAAATAAAGTCTTGATGGCTAACTGCTAACTGTTCCTATGGGGAGGAGATAACTGAAGGAAACATTAGATTATGGTTGGAGGAAAATCTGAATAGCTACCTGGTGCTAAATTTGTATTAATGCATCAAGGTAACTTGGGATTAAAAATCTTTGAATGTTTACTACAGAAATTAAGATCTACCTTCTTTGAAATAAGTTTCCTTGTATTTGCACGTACGTATGTTATGTGAGAGGATTTATTCTGTGGAGTAAGAAAAACACAGACTCATGGAAATGTCATATAAAAATGTTCACAATTAAGTTCTTGCTTTTTTATCTGAAATCCAGACAATCCACTTTCAGGTACTTTACCCTATTTTTTTCTTTCATACAAGCAGCACAATTACTGTTCTCAAAAGCACAGTATGCTGTCTGAAATTATCTGTATTTGATTTCAAGCCAAAGCCTAAAGATGGCTATTCTTAGTTGATCAAGACCTTCAGTGCACAAAAATGCATTACTTTAATGAAAATAAAACTGTTTATTACTTTATGTTCTATAGAAAACAATCTGATTAAAAATACAAAATAATTTGAAATTGAGGAAAAAAAAGTCAGGAAGGTATTTTACTATCTATTTAATATCTTAAATTAAGGAGTCTTACATCCGACAAACTTTCAAAGACTTTAAAGATCTTACAAAATCATGAAGTTTGTTGAAATTTACACCCCTAAAAATAATTTTTATCTTTTACAACTATACACAAAAGTTTAGTTTTATTGACTGTATGCAAAGTAATCAAAGTTCACACTGACAAAGGAAACCATTTGTAAGCATCAATGATACTGCATGGTGATAAATTCTGTACCTTGATAGTTCCCCAATTATAACAGCTAAATTTTAGCTGACCAAAAGCATACTCCTTGGTAATTCCATGCTAACATGCTGTATCATGTAGGCATATTTTTCTTGTAGTTGATAACTGTATTTACAAGGAGTAAAGCATCTCTCAAGTAAGCACCTCTTTAGTAATACTGACATTTTTGTATCTTTTGGAACAACCACTGATGAATTTTAAGCCGTCACATTATAGCTGCCAGTAAGGACAAGTAGCTCAAACAAAATCCTGCAGAAATTTGAGTTAAATTTTAAAATTATGCAAAATTATGTTACAGCCAACAAAATGGCCTAAAAATCAGGGTCCTGTCATTCAATCATCCTTATGAACTGTCATAGAATAGAACTGCTTGCTTTGGGAGATACCTTAAAGCTCATCCTTTTCCAACCACCCTGCAATGGCAGGGACACCTTCCATTAGACCAGGTTGCTCTAAGCCCCATCCAGCCTGGCCTTGAACACTGCCAGAGATGAGGCAGCCACAACATCTCTGGGCAACCTCTGCCACTATATCACCATCCTCTCAACAAAGAATTTCTTCCCAATATCTATCCCAACCTACCCTCTTTCAATTCTGATTTTTTTCTCAATCATTTGCTGTCAGTGGAACAAACTCAGATATTAATCACTTACTTATATCTCTAATGACTCTATTAATGCAATTATGAGAGATATTTAAAGACCTTTACAGCATGGCCAACTTACAGAAAAATGAATGTTCCAAGACATTATTGTCTGGAACACGACATGGAATACAACTAACTCTCAGATCTTCTCTCTGCATGAGAAAAAGAAGAATTTTTCTAAATAAATAAATAATGAATAATCTCTAAAAGGTGATTCAACCAATTCCCATTAGGTGCCTAACTTAGGATGAGATTCATTTTTTTTGGCACTTATCACTTTCCCCAGAATAGAAAAGAAGCCTAGATCTACTGACTCCCAGATAGGTCTTAAACTCAGAAACATATCAAGTTAAGTAAAATGAATCTTTGGTGACATGTTTTAGTGCAAGGTGTCTCTGCCCATGGCAGGCGGTTTGGAGCAGGATGATCTTAAGGTCCTTTCCAGCCCTAACTATTCTATGATTCTATGAAACCTCCATTTTGACCGCATAGATCATTTCAGTTTAACTTAGTGAGGGTTTTTTAATTCTCAAATCAAGGTATTTTTTTGAAAAAACATAATTCCTTATTCTGAGCACAATTGCCTTGACTGTGACAACTTGCTTTTCAGGATAGCACAAGGAAGTAAACCCCCATGAGTGACCAACAACCAGAGAAACAAAGCTGTTCTGAAAACCACAGAGAGATCCCTCAGCCTTTCTAATGAATCTCTTCAAAAAGCATAGGAATAAATATATTGCATCATTCCTTTGAGTAGTTGGATTCCATATTTGAAAATATTGGCAGATAGCTGAAAATCAAAAGTTTTTCCTTTAAGTATTTCTGGCAGTGTTAATTTATGTCTGTGAAGAAAATCTTCCCTTCCTTTCTTCCTCTCTACTTTCCTATATATATTGTTATCACTAGCTTACAAGACTAAGGATAATAACTTTCTCTTAATTATGAAATTATGACATGAAGAGCACATAATGCAGGGAAATTATTTTACTCATTAGCAGCAAGAAATCTAGCAACGGTTTATAAACATTGGTTTTACCAAAAAATTAAAAAAAGGTGGGTTGTGGGATGCATTTCTGCTTTGGGAAGGTTTGGACAGAGCCTTGGGTGGCATGGTGTAGTGGGAGGTGTCCCTGTCCATGGCAGGGGGGTTGGAACTCAATGATCTTAAGGTCCTTTCCAACCCTAACTATTCTATGATGCTATGATTCTATGTCGTGGTTTCAACCGTAAATCAGCCACGCAGTTTGCTACAT
>JANRGW010035988.1:7294-32245 GCA_024733675.1 Psilopsiagon aymara
GGTGTTATCAGCGCTGTTCTCAGGCCACAAGTCAAAAACACAGTGCTGCACCAGCTACCAAGAAAAGGGAAAAATGACTGCTTGACTGCTGCTGCTGCTGAACCCATGACAACCCCCCCCCCCCCTTCTGCTCTCATGAGACCCCATCTATAGCGCTGTGTTCAGCTCTGGGGCCCTAACACAAGAAGGATGTAGAGGACCATGGAAATGATCTTAGAGCTGAGGACCTTTCCTATGAAGACAGGCTGAGAGAAGCCTTGTTGTGGCTTTTCTATTTAAAAGGGGGCTTATAAGAAAGACGGAGAGAGACTTTTAACCAGGGCTTCTAGTGTGATAAGAGAAGGGATAATGGTTTTAAACTAAAAGAGGGTAGAATTAGATAAAAGGAAGAAATTAGTATGTCAGTGGTGAGCCACTGGAACACATTGTAGGTGGGGATGTTGTAGGTGGCCCATCTGCAGAAATGTTCAGGGTCATGCTGAGCAGGGCTTTGAGCATCTTCATATAGTAAAAGATGCCCCTGCCCATGGCAGGGGGTAGTACATGACATTTATGCTCCTTTCCTACCCAAACTGTTCTATGCTTCTGTTACTGAAACATTTGTAATTAAAAGCTGGGTTCCTCTTCCAGTAGTATAGTCTGTGTTATGTTTCTGAATCTGTTTGGGATCTGAAATACTCTTCTAATCTTCAGCTTTGTAGCTTTTTCTTTCACAACACTGCTCAGCTTTGCCTTTGTTCTTTCCATAGTATATCTAATGTTATACCTTTTGTATCTATCTAAAAATGCAATTTAAACTCTTTATTCTGCTCTTTGGCTTGCTGTGCAGTATAGTTGCATCAATAAATGATCTCTTCTAAAGAGCACTTCACAAAGCATGTGTCTATATTTGCAATGTGTGGTAAAATCTCTGTGTACAGGATCCTATGATAATTTAATTTTCATGAGTGTTAGCATCCTGTCTCCCACTAAAATTGTGGGATTCTGTTGTGCTCTCTAAGACTTTGGGAGTTACAGTTGCTTTTGAATTTTGCCCTTTTTCTTCTGTCTCTCTGCATAGTTGCTCAGTGGTTTCTTCTGTCATGTTTGACTGGTTCATGTAGTACATCCTTGACAGCAACACTTACCAGAACCGATGGAAAACATTGAAAATAATGTTTTCTGGTAACAAGGGCTGTCAATCTAAATGTTAGTCTGCTTCAGCTGTAAGCATATGGGTTTATGGGTTCTATGGTGACTAAAGAGGAAACCTTTTTCCAGGCTGGGAAAGCTTCTAGTGGGGCAGAAAAAACTCTGTAGGGAACTGTTCTCTCACTGAAGACAGAAGCAATAGAATAACTCTTCAAACACTAATCTGTTTCACATTTTGAGTCTGTCCTACCTACAGGGGTTTGATTTTATTTATGTCTCTAGGAGATGATGCTTAATTTTGTAGCATCCTGAAATATTAGGCTGTAGTTTATTCCCTTAATTTGTGAGACTGTATCTTCTACAATTTGATTTAGGTGTTAAAAAAGTTCTCTTTGATATCTCTGCCTCTGAATGCCAAATACTTTGATCTAGAAAATGATTGGGGCCAAGAGGTACTACTCTCAATGAAATGTACCTTGTCAAAATAAAATATTCCAGAGATGGGAAAAGTGATCCGTTTCAAAACTCAAGTGAATCATCCCAGTGTAGACCTGGGGTGTTTGGTCCCAGGGTGGAAACCCTTGTGGTCAGGGCTGAATTTTCCTGCCTGTTTAGACAGCTCGTGTATTTTGGAACAACGTGTGAAATGGTAAGTCAGCTGAATTGGGAGCCTCTGCCTGGTCAACAGAAGTACAGAGAAGCAGGAATGTGCCTCAAGTCAGTTTTATTTTTCTTGTTTAAAATGTCTTGTGTGAGAGATTCATCAGAAGCATTCTGCATTTGAGAATCTGCATTTCCAAATATCGTTTAGGACATGTATATGCTCATCCTTTTTTCCTTAATCTAGCACAGACAGACCTTACGAAAGAATAGGGGATAGTGCCCTGTACTATTATAGGCTGCTATGGGATAGAGCACAGACAACCCTTCCTTCTGAAGTTGTGCAGGTATGCAAAAGAGAAGTCGTGAATGGCAAGCAGGCTAGGATGAGGGACTGTGTGGTGCAGTGGTTATTTTCAGCTGAGAGAGAGGAGTACTAAGATTCAGCCTCTGATTTAAAACAAATTTAAGAACAGCAAACAAGAAACCAAACCAAAAACTCCACAGAGATATTTTTGTACATATTTTTGTCTTTCATAGGAGTCTTGTTTGTTCTTTCAGCCTATCCACAGAGCTTCCTGAAATAATGGTTTGGAGCTGATCAAGCAGAGGATAAAATGGAATGTGGAGGTGGATCTTACGTGTCTTTGGAGGTCATTGAAAGCCTAGAGTTCTTGTTCAGAAGTAAAGGTGTGCTGTCAATCTGAACTGAGCAGCTCTGAAGAGACAGACAGAGAAGTAATGTCTCTTGTGTGCATTGATCAGATGTAAGTGCCTGCTGAGAGTTTCCTATTGCAGCTTTGAGTTCAAAAACTTGATGTCATGAGACTTGGAGTCTTAAAACCATGACAGACTTGAGAAGGGGCATCCATGGTAAGACAGCTGGTGAAAGCCTTTATTGAAGTCCTGCAATGTTTTGTGTTTTGTGAAAGTGCTGTAAGTGATAAGCTGCTGCAGCCAATGAGGAAACTCGGCTGGCAGATGTCGCCAGGGCATTTCTCCCTCCCTGAATCTAGTAGCTTCATTTGTTGGAGCTCATTTGATCTTTTTCGCTAGCAGGGAGGATGCTAAAAGGTTTCATTGTCTGGCACTCTTGAAATATTGAACTCATTGGCTCATTAGTAACTAAGGAACAAAAGTGTTTGCAGGAAAAGCTCCTAGAAGCTGGTAATAGAATTTTCTCTGAAAGAAATAATGTCAGAAGACTAACTTAAACTCCATACTGAGCAGCATAATAGAGAATGCAATAAATGCAAAAATCTGGGTGATGTCAGATGTCTTAAAGTATGATCTCTGGAAAAGGTATTGCTTAGGTATCTTTAATGATACTACTTTTGTACTATCTATAGTAGAGACAGCACTGAAATTTCTGATGTACCTCCTCCTTTGACATAGCTTCAGTACTTAAGAGTAACCAGGCTGTCAGAGATGTTACCTGTAATGAATTCAGATTAGCTCATTATGCAATTTGAACTGAGTAGTTATGAAATCCAACTTAAATGCTCTCTTTAGGGGAGCAAAGGAGGGGCATGAAAACAATAAAGCCTGCTCCCATAGTAATGCACTTCCAGAAATGACAAATGTGTGGTGTTGAGAAATTGGATCTTGATTGATGGGCTTGGGGAGGTAGCAATAGCATCCTACCATTCATATGCTTTCATATTTACTTCAAGTTAGAAGTGGAGAAAATTGATGACAGATTGCAGAGGGTGGTAAGTTTGTTCTGTGAGCTGCTTGCCCCAGTGCAGAGTTGTGCTGTGCTACAGCCTCTGGCTTTAAACTTCTGCTCCTAGAAGCTGTGTGAAGTGAAATCATCTGGGGTAGCAGTGTTGTGCTCTGCCCCATTTGGGCTGTGAACTGAGGACAAAACTGTCTCATAAATTCAAGCGTATGTCTGTGCTATGAATTGAATAAACCTGTTATGTGTCCAGTTTAAATCTACTGTTGGCTTTTATTGGTGCAGAACCTATAGCTAATCGTGGCATAAAAGATGATTTAATAAAATTTGTATTCACAGAAAAGTATGGCAAGTCAGAATTAGCATAAAACTAGTAATCTGCAATCTTCATCTGTCTTGGATTTGGTCGCCATGCTGATCTTGAGGAGAGTAGCCTTGAAATAATGTATCACATTAGACCTTTTTAAAAGGCGGTAAAATTTAAAAGTAACTCACTTGTGCTTCTGTGATAAAACATAATCTGAACTGTAGTCTCACAAGGTAGGTATGTAATCACTACTATCCAAGGGAAGAGCACCAAGGTCATACCGAAGTGTGGTTCAGTGCCAGGTTACCTCACTTTGTTTTTGAAGACAAAGATTAACATTTTGGAGGTCCCAGTAGTTGTAATGGTATCTGTGAGCCTTTAGCAGCAAGGTTGAAGTTTAGCTTATTATCCTCAAACGTTAAAAGCATGGAAAAGTTGTGACGTTCCATTTTAGAAGTGTCAGACAAAGACATAAGCAATACAAATGTAAAGAAGAATTTCTCATTCTGTTGCATGTAAGACCTTTTATATAGTCATGGGAGAAGGGGAAAGAAGATAACCTCAGGAGTCACTGGCTGCTTCTGAAGCTCTGAGAATTCTCCCTTCTACTCTGTATGATGCCATTTCATGCTGCAGGTTTATATTCCGTGTGCTCAGATTTCACTGTGTTACAATAGTGGTTTTGTAGCAATGATCACCTTGGAACTGTGTGGATGCCGGTTTTGTTGCAATAGGAATAGTTTCAAACGTGTTGAAAAGTTATGAAAATACTTCCTTTTACAGTAGGCTCTATGAAGACAAATGATGAGTACAGAAAGTGGCTTTGCTATAAAGGTGTTAAGAATCTGTAAGGAATCCTGTCTTCAGAGTGTTGAATGAGCGAATTTATCTCTAGAGATGAATTACACTTAATTTTATACGTACATTGAAAGACTCACAGTCTTTGTGCTCTTGCCTGTCCTAATTTTTCTGCATCTATTTTAGGTTGCACCATTACTCGATTCCTTAATGTTCTTCATCCATTCTTGCTTTCTGACTCCACTTTAACCAGTCAGCCATTCTCCTCTCCTCCAATATTCTTTTGAGACATATTTTCACCACGCTAATCCACTGTTTTTCTCTCATGGCTGATTAAACTGGGGAAAAAGCTGAACAAACAAACAAAGCCACAAATAAAAGGCAAGGATTGGTGCTTTTAGCAACAGAAATATAATCCTGAGTTTAATAAAGCTATCTGAACTTTTGTAATTTGCTCCAAATTTTGGGTACTAACCCAGGAACCTTGTCTTTGTATATGTGTGTTTTAGTGCTTTGATGTTGCAAAAAGGATTAAATCACTTTACAGGAAATTATAGTATCTCTCATTTGAATAACTACCCACATTGTATATCTGTGGCACTGTGTAACTTGTGATTCTAGTTCATTGGGCCAGAATTTTAGGGAAGTGGGCATTAGAATTTATTAAAATAAAATTTAAGTCAATTTGCCTGATAACAAAACATGGTATTTGGCTGAACCAAAGTAAACTGTTGCATAGAGAGAACAAATTATGTAGTCTTGGAATTTATATTTGATTGTCTTATTGCAGATAATAGAAGACTGTCTACAAAATCAGTCATCTCCCCAAAAAGGCATGTCTAATTATTTTACTCTTATAGTTTGCTAATCTCCTGGTTACAGTTGTCTTCTCACGTTATGAAAAGCCAGTATAAGTAGAATGTTTCTACTTTTTCATTAAATGGAGGGACAGAAGCTTGATTTTTTCCAAAGCTGTAATTAAAGCTGGTTATTCCTGTATTCATGAAGGCAATAGATGAAAACTTGATTTGGAAGAAAATACTGTAAGGCTTGCTAACTCAAAAAGAGCTAATTTTCTTAGTACAAGCAGGTTTAGGTAAAAGATGGAGTCTTGTTTTTAAATGAAACTCTGTATGAATCTATGTCTTGTAATGGTTTTAAAAGGTGAATTTGGATTAACTTGATGTGGTCATCTGCATGCATAATGAAGAGTTACTCTTTTGGAAGTTGTATGATACTTAGTAGCTTCTGAAATTGTTCTGAATCATAATTTAAGAGTTAATCCTGGAAATGTTTCTTCTCATTAATAATTAAGTATTAACCCAGTGATGTAAGGGTGGTGGAACAGTCCTGTGTAACTTCAGTAACCACCCTTGTAAAATAATGACCTTTAAGACAATGCATAACCTGAAAGTTACTTTTTAAAGACTGCCTGAGAGAAACTTAGGTTTGAAAGTTGTTCTGTCTCTGTATTCTGGTCATCCATCCTTAATCAGCTTACATGGATCTGAAGATGGCATTTTAGTTTTCAGAGTTACTGATTGTATGTTTCTCTACACACACCCATAGAGTTAATATAGGTGGTGATGTTCTCTCTCCTTCATGTATGTCGAGCATAGAACACTACTCTTGTGTGTTCTAGGTTTTTGTGTTTCCATAGGCACAAGGGGTTAAAACTCAGTAGGATGCATTCATTTCATGCTGGAGACTTTAGCACAGACTATGTCAGCATTTATTGGCATAGATTAGATGATTTAAATCTGGTGCATGAGGATCAGTGTTTCAAAGATCCATGGGTTTGTGCTTGTTTTGACTTCAGGAAGAGATGGCTAAATTCTTCCAAAATTATGGCCATGAGACTCTAGCTACAGTTAAGTTGCATGTAAATATAGGCAGTTATTCTTGAAACTTAACATAAATACCTACTAAATGTTGTTTCATCATGTGTACAAGAGCATTTTTGTAGCTAAATGTAGTAGCTTAATCCAGGCAGAAGCATGCTGCCTTGTGTTGTTTTCCTTTTTTCAAATGCTGTTTTTTTAATTGGAAGGATGAGAGAGAAGAGGACTTGAGAGGTCTACAGTCCAAAAATGCCAGTTCTACTTCTGTTCTTTTATACTAAGGTGATGGCACTGGTGTCTAAGTTTTAGTCACATTGATTGTAGTGGACAGCATTCCGTTTGGCATTGCTGAAATGCAGTGTAGGTTTAAAACGACTTCTTAGTTTTTAAACAGTCATCCCATGCTCGGATTCCCTTCTAATGATCTGAAAAACATTTAGAAGCACAAATGGGAAAATAAAAGTTAGCAGTTGAAACTGTGAGGGTAAAGCTCAAGCTTTACAAGGTTATTTACCCTCTTTAATAAACTGACAGTTGATATAAATGAGATGAACTTTGTGTTAACATGTTGTACCATTAAGTTCATGCTGTTGATTGTATGTTTTACACATCCGTGCTGGGCCTTTCTCTGGAAAAAGAATGCTGACTTACCTGCATTATTGATCACTTGCTGCCTGCTTATCCTAACTTTTGTAATTCAGTTTATATAGATGCAGATTGAAGAGACAAGGACTGATGTCTCTTTTGTGCAGTGAGTTAGCTGGGCTTCTGTGAGGCAGATGGGGCATCTGCCCAGGTTGAGTGAGCAATCAGAGCTAAACTTTGCAGTTTGATAACAGCTAATTTCCTTTGTACTCATACAGAGTGTGTACATACTTTTCCCCTGCCTCTTTAGTGCTTGGGGCAGCTGACAGTGGAATCTGCAGCTTGTCAAAATGTGCAAAACGGAGGTCCCTGATCTTTCTGTTTCAGGAAAAATATGCACAATGTGAAGAAAAGCTGCTGTTTGTAGAAGAAAAGCTGAGCTGGAAAAGCTTTCCACTACATTCTGGAAGAATGCTTGGAGAATATCCACTCAATACAGTGAATTAACTTGGTCTCATTTGTGAGCTAGCAGAAATACTGCTTTTGGAAAGAAAACCTCTCCTAAAAGGACTTGCTGCTGTCCCTGTCTTTTTGTGGGATAATAAATCGCACAACTGGGGCATGTTCAAGAGAGCAAGGCTGGCTCAGTTTGGGTTTCAGTAAGGACATGATACAGTTGTTTGTGGGGATTTTTTTCAGTTCCTTATGGTAAAATTAGGGATTTTTTTTGTTGCAATCAGGCAGATGCATAGCAGCATCTTTCACCATTTATAATAAACAGTGCTGTTTTGGCTTGTGGTAATTATTTTCACACCCTCCTACTCAGGATGCATGAAAATCACATAGTTGAAATCCCTGCAATGTCTGAGTCTCATGGTTTCTCTTTCAGAGTTCAGATGGGTCCCTCTCTGGGGTTATGCAGAAGTGGAAGGAGTATCAGCTTCAATGCCTGGAATACTTGTATGAGGCACCCCCCATTGTAGCAGGTAAGCCTGCTTGGTAAGTATAGGATGTGTTACTTTTTAAAATGCATGAGAACAGTAGCATTGGAGTGATTATGAACTTGAAAATACTTCTCTAGCTTACTTTACAGTCTGTTTCTTCTTTAATCTGTTTTTACTGTCCTTTCTTTGTGGGACTCCTCCCGCTGCTGAGGAAGCATTTTATAGAACAATTTGATCATAAAGATGTTAGTTTTTAGGTCCAGAGTGTTTTTCGGTGGCAAGTGATGGCACTTAAAGCAGCACACTAATGTTATTTCCCTGAAACTTTTTCAGAGGTTAGTGTGGAGAGAGCACACTGGTGTAAGGAAACCTGGAGCCATGCTGTTCACAGTGACCTAGCAGTTTGTGGGCCTTACAGTTGGTGTAAATTATCTTGAGCATTGTAAAATGCTGAAATGGCTTTTTCAAAAAAGTGCCTTTGTGTGAGTGAGAAAGCAGTTTGTCTTAGCAGTTGAGCTGCTGTAATGTGGTGAGAGCAGCTGTGATATTCCAGCATCATGGTATTTAGAAGACACTGGTGACTTGTCAGTGACACTCACAACTGGACACAATGTGGCCTGTCCTATGCTTCAGTGCTTTTGTGACACACTGGAACAGATAAGGTGGCTCTAAAGTTGTATCTGTGAAGAATTCTTTCAAAACTATTAATTCTCCTCCTTTTAACTACATTACTGTGGCAGAATGAGAGCAGTCGCTGATGACAGCAGTGGCAGGGAAACATTTATCTCCCTCTGCTCCATTATCCTGTTGAGCAGTTGAGGGCTGCCCTCTAAGAATGACAGTTTAATAAATCTGAAGTTGAAGTATTCTCATGTTGATTAAGCTGTAATGCAAAATTATGGTTGTGTTGGGGGTATTTTTTTGATGGATCTATATATTAGGCTAGATTTTCCAACTACACAACTATAAACTATTCTTGAGAATGATTATCTACAGTATTCATAGCAAAACCGATTTTGATTTAAACCAAGACACGTAAGAATGTAAAAGAAAAGACAGTAAAGGGTCAGTATTGATTTACCTTTGGTGTCACTTGATTTAGTCAAAGACCCTAATCTATTCTTCAATTTCGTCCTGTAACAACAGTTTCCTGTTGTGTGAGATTAAACTCTTTTGGACAAATAAATCTCAGTTAACTCCACAGCTTAAGTGCGTAATGCTGTTATGGTTTAAATGCACGTGTCCACATTTCCTTTTATCTTCTGCTATTCAGTCTCTCCCTTCTTACAGTATTTTTACAAGGCAGTGGCATGACCCTCCCTTCCATCTCTCTGCAGAAGGCAAGTTCTGCAACAGAACATTTGACAACTATGCCTGCTGGCCAGACGGCCTGCCTGGCACCTACGTGAATGTCAGCTGCCCCTGGTATCTCCCCTGGGCTAATGCAGGTAAGAGCCTTTTCATAATTATTGGCACAGCTTTAAACCAATCCTGTTTTCCTCAGATAGTCTTAGGAAGGATAAAATTGGCTTAAATGGCTATGAGTGCAATCAGCTGTCTGCAGCGTAAAAGTAGGAATGGGACTCAGTATGATGCACTATTTCCATTTAGCAGGAGAAAACAAAAATGAGAGAAGAGGCTTTTATTAAGGATGGCATTTAGTTTGGGGTTTTGTGCTCTTATCTGGTTTCACCGCTTTAATAGTGGTGACTATTAATAAAATAGTACTGTGGTTCTTGCTGAAGGCTGTATAACAATAATAATGGTGTAGTTTGAAAGCTGAAATAAAAGAAAAAGTTAGCCAAGCTAGGCAGTAGGCTGTCCTGCAGTAGATAAAGACTGAAAGGTCTAAAGTGTAAGTGATTTGTGTAGCTCCCTGAGATAAACTTCTCAGAATGCTGCAAGATGAAGGCATTGTCAGGGGTTGCAAAGACTTTTTTTATCAGAAGGACTGAATGCCACCTTTAGATTTTATACCCTTATGTACACATACACTTGATGCCACTTAAAGGCAATGTGTATTAGATTGCTTTGTCTAGCTTTTCATCTTTGAAACCAGTGAGTTACACAGCCTGTTCTTTGTGAAGACCTTTCTATGCTTTGAAGTCTAGGGGAAATAATTTATTAACTAGCTAACTTGGAGTGGCAAATTGGCTTTGGCCTCTGTTAAGGGACAATGGATGCTGTTTAATGAGGGTATATAAACCTAAATGCTGGATGTAAAGGGGGTTTAAGTGTGAAGTAGATATTGCAAGTGTTGGAAGGGATTTCAGGAATAAGAAAGAAAAGGAATGGGATGCTCAGGTGAATATTATATTACTGTGTCCATATTTCTAACATCTGCACATCTTTTGTATTATCTCAACTGTCTTGGAAGTAGCTTCCAATTTGATAATGTCTGAAGTTAAAGTGCTGTTTGATAATCCTCTTCAGATCATTAATAAAGTTACATTTTTGGAATGGTTAAACAAGCATTTAGGCATGTATGAAATTATTATTTGCTTCATAATTGACATAAAATTAGTGGATGCTGCAGTATTTTTTCCAGTAATGCTAATCTTCCCGCATATCTAAAGCTCTTCACAGGATTAAGCTTTTTTCCTCTAAATCTGTTTACGTGGCAGTTTTTAAGATCCTGGACACAGTTATTTGACTTCCAACTGCTCTTGACACATCACTGCTGGAGAAAGCCAAGGTTTAGCATGATACTGCAGATTAATATATTATTGGAATGTACAATATCTTTCATACTTTCGGAAATGAGTTTTTTAAAAAATTAATTATCCTGAAAGCAGTGTTTGTTTGAGTGGAAAGAATAGTAGTATTTTGTATAATCCCTTGTTAGGGAGGACTGCAAAAGTACTTCAGAAAGCCATTAAACCTCTGGACATGTTACCTCAGTCTGTTTTATCAGTGATGAATAAGGATGGAACAAGGAGGCCTTTCATTGTCTAATATAAAGCCAGAAGCTTGTATCTGTGCCAGGTACACAATTTAGGACCCTGAATTACCATGACCTGATACTATTTTGCTGTGACCTTGTGGAGACGTATTGAAAGTGAATGCTAATAGCCCACCATGAAGAAGAGGTACCATCTTTGTGATGGAAAACCTCAAGCAATAGGAAATTGGACACCCTGTGATTCACAGTAATCACTGAAGCATGTTTGTTACTTGTTTTTGCTTAGCCCCCTACTTGGAACTTAAAATAGATTCTAACACTGCAGGGCTTCCACCTCCTCATCTGATGAAAATGATAAAAATGAAAAGATGAGACCTTGTTTGGGAAGTAACATCAAAACGTGTTCAATGAAGGTCATCATTAAGTATGAAGTGCTTCAGCCAAGCTTAAGCATTTAAGACTGTTCTTCTTTTGATTAGGATTCAGGTTTTCAAGTGTGTAAGAAGTTTGCTGGGGGACTTCATGCCATACCCCCCGAAGGGAAATTTATTCCCCTTAGGGAATAAATAGAAATACTTGAAACTGAATACTGATTACAATGGGGTACTGAAATGGAGCACTCATGGAGAGCATTCTTTCTGATCTGGCCATTTCCATAAAAAGTGTAGAAGAGCTGGAAGGAGGGACAGGTGACCCAGGAGGCATACAGACACTGATCATTCACGGGCAGAATTGGGAAAGTGAAAGCCTATCCAGAATCTGACAAGTGATGACAAGGGCAACAAAAAAAGGGCTTCTTAACAGCTGTGAGAGAAAATCTGGATCCACTGCTGAATGGGAGAGGAGGATCTTGTGACAAAGGATGGGGAAATGATTAAGGTGCTCACTGCCTTCATCATGATCTTTACTGGTAAAAATTGTCTTCAGCAACCCCAGGCCCTCAAGATCAGTGTAAAAGTCTGGAGCTAGGAAGGCTTACCCTTGGTGGTGAAGGATCCATGTTATGGAACACTTAACCGGGATGTACACAAGCCCATGGACTTGTTAGTACATGCCACCAAGTGCTGAATGAGCTGGCTGATGCTGTTGGGTGGGCTCTCTTGATTATATTTGAAAGGTTGTGACAAATTGAGGGAAATTCCTGAGGACTGTAAGAAAAAAATTTTCACTGGTATCTTCAAGAAGACCAAGGAGGAGAATCTGGGGAGCTATAGGTGATTGGGCTTGCATGAGTCCCCAGGAAATTGATGGAGCAAATAAACCTGGAAACTGTTTCCAAACACATAAAGGACAAGAAGGTGATTTGGTATAGTCAGCATGAATTTATTGAAGTCATGCTTGATGAGCCTGATAAGATTACTAGCTTGGTAGATAAGGGGAGAGCAGTGGATGTGTTTCCCTCAACTTTAGTAAGGCTTTTGATACTGTATCCCATAACATCCTTGTAAACAAATTGTTGAAGAACTGATTAGGCATATGAACAATGAGATTAACTGAAAACTGGCTGAGCTGCTGGCCATATAGGGTCATGGTCAGCAGCACAAAGTCCAATTGGAAATCAATCCCCAGGGATTGGTAGTAGGGACAATACTGTTTAACATCTTTATTAATTACCTGGATGATGCGACTGACTGCACCTTTCAGCAAGTTTGCAGACTATACAAAAGTGGGGTGAGTGGCTGTTATACTGTATGATTGTGCTGCCATTCAGAAGGACCTTGAGACACTGATGAAATGGGCTGATGGATATCCTGTGAAGTTCTGCAGAAGGAAATGCAAAGTCCTGCCCCTGGGTAGGAATAGCTCCATGCACTAGTACTGACTGTCTGGAATGCTGCTTTGCAGAAAAGGCCTTGGAGGTAGGTCCTGGTGGGCAACAGAGTGTGCCCTTGAGAGAAAAACATGCCAACAGCTTCCTGGTTTGTAGTAGGAAAAGCACCACTGGCAGCTCCAGAGGATGCTCCTTCCCCTCTGCTCTGGTAGGTGAGAAACATCTGGAATGCTTTGTCCTGTTCTGGTTTCCCCGGTGTGAGAGACATGGATGTACTGCTGCAAGTTCAGCAAATGACCAGGAAGATTATTGAGGGATAGGAGTCTTTCTCATATGAGACAAGGCTGAGAAAGGTGGTATTCTTCAGCCTGGAGAAGAGAAGGCTCATAGAGAATCTTGTATGGTTACAAATTTAAATACAGGAAACTTCCTTTAAACAGGATTATTCTACTGTGAGGGTGGTCAAACACCCGTAACAGGTGACCCAGAGAGGTTTTGGAGCCTCTATCTTTGAAAAAGATGGTTTAAGCCTGACTGGACATGGACCTGAGCAGCCTGCCCTAGTTACCCTACTCTGAGCAGGGTACTGTACTAATAAATCTCCAGTCCCCTTCCAATCTCGGATGTTTTGTGACTGTCTGTTCCTGACAAGTTTTTTGAAGACACAATGAGTCTTGTAACTAGTTACTTGTCAGGTGTTACTAATTTCCATTGGTGTCAGCCAGAATAGGGGAAAAGAATTTGCGTAGGAGGAGTTTGTAATGCTGGAACTTTCCTTGGTCACTTGCAGGTTTTGCAGACTTTATACGTTAACAGCTTTTATTCTTTTGTGTAACTGTCTCTTGTCCTAGTGGCTGTCAGTCTTGAACCTGCCCTCCTGCAAATCTAGCAGCTGATCTAGCTCGGCAGGTGGCCCCTATTAGAGGGGCAAGCTGAAAATGGTATGGAGAACTTTTTCCCTGCACAGCAAGTACATGCTGGATCACTAGTCCAACTCCAACCCCACATGAAGTTGGTAGGTTCTTGTCTCTGCTTGCTGCCACAGAGATGCTCATGGGGGTGTGACTTTTTTTCTTGCTTCCCTAATGAGGCAGCTTCTGAATCACTCACGTTGTGAGCACAGGTTCAGCAGTAATGCTTTCTTCAGATTGCTCGTTCATCTCAAGGTGCAAGAACAACTGCAGGGAGAGGAGAATCTGTTAATTGAAAAACTTGAGAATAAAACTTGTGTTCTCAGTGCTGGCTATCCATTCAGACTTGTGTGCATACAGAGACTCAAGAACAGTGTCTCACAGCATCTCTTGCCTTGTGATTGCTTCTACCCTTTTTAAAAGTGATGCTTGCTAAGGCAGCCTATAAAATACTCTGGAGACAATCAATTTTGCCCCACTTGTGTGTCTCTTTAAAAATGCTGAGCCTGAGACATTTTTTGTTGTCTCACCTAGTAGGTGTGTCGGCATCCCTGCCAAACTCAGCATCAGCTTGCTGTCTGCAAGGGTGCACTCTGAAGGCTGGGAGTGTGTTGGTGAGAACTGAATAGAATCATATTAGACCAATATTTTACCCTTGAAGCCATGTATCCCATCAGGCTTGCTTTATGACAGGCAAGTAAACCTGAATTTTTTGAGGACTTTTTTATTTTACAGCTTGCACTGCAGTACTGGACATTGGGTTGTTGGTGTGATTTGGGGATTTGGCGCAAAGGTTGGCTTTTTATACTTCAGTACTGCCTTTATTCCATCTGTGCATGGACAGTTATGACATTTGTGAAGCAAACTAGATCAGGAATTTCATTCAACTGAAATGTGGGGTTTTGTCCTTGTTCCTTTGAGTTGGTTTTTTTTGGAGGGTGGTGGGGTTTTTTCCTCATGCAAATCAGTTTCCTGATTGGTGCAATTGCAACTGTGTTAGCATTCATCTACTTCAAATATTTTGGTCATTATAGTATTGGCTTAACAAGAAACTGTAAAGTTAATAGTATTTATAGGTATCTGGGTAATTGGTATTATACTGAAACCAAAGGAGCTAAGGTTTAGAGTAGCCTCTCCTTCACTGCAGGTAAAACCCCTGTCACCAGAATGAGAAATAGGTAGCTCATGTGTCTCACAGCACAGTACAGGGCTTTGGTATGACAGCAAATGAGGAGCCCGACACTGCTGGGCTGTAGCTGTGGTAGGAGTTTGTGAAGTCGTCTGTGTCCCCCTAGTGCCGTATGAAATAGCTTTGTGCATGTAGTGGGGAAGCTGTTTGGGACAGTGAGAAGCAGTGGTGTTGGGACAGACTGACAGTAGAGGTGAATCTAATTCTGGTCTAATAAAGTATTCTGTTCAGGACTCTGTAGTGAAATTCATACATTTTCTCTTTGGGAAGACTTGTTTTTTCAAAGTGGTGTTTTGAGATGCTTTAAAAATGTATGGATTAATTTCTGCCATGCCTTGCTTCCTCTTCCCCAAAGAACCAAAAAAAGTAAACCAATGCTTTTTTAATCTGCTTATATATCTTTGAAAGAGAGCAAGCTGCACCAATTTTAAACTTGATGGGCTATTTCACTCCAGCTCTGTTTTGCTTCTTTTACAGCTCCCACTGTTGGGCAGGTCTTCGTGGAGATGCTGAAGTAGCAGAAGGGAGGTTATTGCTAAAAGAATTTGTTCTGTGAAGTTGCCAGCACAGATGTAGGGCCATGGCCAAAGCTTCTTGAAGGCAAATTTCACATACTGCTGGCTGCCTGAGTCAAAGCTTTTGCTCCTGTATGTGTCTTGGACCAAAACTTACCTTTAGTGCAGACCCAGAAAAACCTACTCAGTTTATGGTAACACTGAAGTTACACCAGGTAAACTTTGCATATCTTGCTATCCACATCGTAGTCAGTGAGGTTACCTTGAGTTATGCACTAGGGCAGAGGCTGTCTCAAAGTCCAGTCAGTGCAGAAACCTCAAGGGGAGCAGTATTCCTTTAAAAGACAGCAAGCGCCTTGCCTCACTGTCCCTGGTTGTGTGATTTTTTTTTTTAATTTTTTTTTCTTGTTACCTTCTTGTAATTGAAGGCCAGCTGCCAATAACACCATGTGGATTTGGAAACTGGGGAGCTGCACAATCCATCTTGCAATTATGTCTCCTCTGGGGTTCTGATATTTTATTGTTAATAGCACTAAATCCTTTTTAATTATAAAACCTTCCAGAGGTACTAGTTTCAGACAGTTATGTGAACACTGGCCACGTCAGTTGCTCCTGTATGCACTGGGCTGCTCAAAGGCCAGCTGCAAACTTGCATTAACACAGATGTGGCTGTTACTCAGATCTCCATTTGAATCTTCTGAAAGCTTTGAATGCTATTGTTCCAGCTTAGGACCTATCTGATTTTGAGGTGTCTGATACCTGAGTTGGCTTGGCTGCTGGTCTGTATTGGTGTCTTGCTCTGGCACTGTACTGAATTTTGAAGCACCCCTGAGTGTCCTACTTGCTGTGACTGAGTTAGTTTGAGCAGTTTTGGGGTTTGTTTCTTTGGAGGAAACTAAGCCAGAAGCTGTGCCCCAGGTGTGCACTGGATTCTCTTCAGTCCAGGCTGGGGACATAAGACCTAATGATTTACTTGTACTATTATGAAGTCTTCCAGTATGACCATATGTGGGCCATTGGAGGACTCCTCAACTACAAAGCTCTTGTTAAATCCTGAATGCTTTTTGTGCCAGTTAAAGGGACAGATGGCTCTGTATATGTTTAACTGCTGCTGACCGTGAAGTCTTAGTGCTTTGTAACTCCCTATGCTCTCTAGATCCACTTTTCTCCTAGTTTGAAATCCTTTCCTTTGTTTAACCTTTGCTTGAATCACTTGTCTCTTATAATTCACTTTATTTTCTATATTATCCTGTCTTTACTACATTATGTGTTGCAGTGGTGACACCTGCTCCTTTGTTCTCCTGGAAGACCAGGCAAAGTACAGCCTGGGGACCTCTGGAAACAGCATAGCTTTTCAGGCTGTGATGTGAAAGACCTGAAAGTCTCTCTAGTGGCAGAGTAACCCAGCAGTAATAGCAGATGATCTCCGATAGTAACCTTGTGGCTGCCTCTGGCTGCTAGTGATGCAGTCAGTCTGATTAAATCTACTAGTTGAAGGGCATCACAGAGGACTGGAATCACAGCTGTACTTCCCACAGTAGTTTTTCGTAGTTACAGAGAGTGCATGAACTGAGCATTGTGTGGGGGTATAGTAATGCAGAGACCAGAGATTGGGTTGCTGCTCTGTAGTACCTTTAGGTGCAAATACAGAACCAGGTCAGCTCTTTCCCATTTCCCTCTGCTGTAATCTACATTTGAAACCCTTTTTCCAGCTCTTCCCGTTCCTTGTCTAGTGACAGAACTGTTTTTTCAACATGTCCTTAGGTAGGTGTGGGCTCTGTGTGAGACTTTGGATGGAAATGTGGCATTACCTCAAAACTGCCAAGTGGCAGCCGTTACCATTTTAACCATGAGGATTTTATGCTTTTTTAATGTGATTTCCCTAGGTCTGTGAGATACAGGCAAACCCTGTGGTGCAGCAGAGATGATGGAAATGGTCCCCACTCACCATCAGTGTCTAGCTTAATCCTGGCTATTGTTTAAATCGTCAGCTCAGAAACCCCTAATACTTCTCTCCTATGTGTCATCTTCCCCTTCCCAAAAGCTGATGGCAGGCAAGTTCTGATGGCATCAGGCTCAGCAATACTGTAGATCCTACAAGCAGCAGAACATAAATGTTGAAATGGATTTTGTTTGGGGTCTGAGAGATTCATCTGTGGTGGTTGTGACCATCAAGAAGGGCTGAAAAAGGAAAGAGAACGCAGTCATGTTTGTCAAGGTGTGGCCACAAGTGCTTGGGTCTGTGGCATGCCATTATCACTCAGGTGAGAGAGGGTTACAAGTAGACTTCTGACTGAGCAGTGTTTAGGGCCATGGACTGTTGGTGAGAGTGGCCACTAGTATAATGCCCTCCCCACAACAAGTGCTCCTGGGCTGGGAGAAGGTGGCAGCATAGTGAGGAGCTGACTGGTGGTAAGCACTGGTTTGGGATTGGGAGAGTGATATAAACTGACCTGATCTATCTGTATCTGAATGTCTTGCTCAAATGTTGTCCCATGGGCAATGTGGTCTCCTGAGCTCAGTGTCTGCAAGCCATTAGAAAAGCTTTTGCAGTTACCATTTTTTCTAAAAATGGTTTAGTGCCTTCCACCAATTCATCAATCAGATGTGGTCATAGAGGGCTGATGTTCAAGCAGCTGTAGTCCTGGAGCATCTGCTGTGCTGCAGGATCAAATCCATTGCCCTGAACACTCTTCCTTTCCTAAGGGTTGCCTGTGTTTGGGCACTGTTCAAACTTGGAGGGTGAGGGAGCTTGGGGATGGACTGCCCTAAGTGCTACAAGCAAAAAGCGGAAACAAAGAAGATGCTTGCTTTTGTTTGTGGGACTTCTTATGGCTGGTGAGGCTGGAGTGGTGAACTGTTACTGTCACCTGTGAGAGGCAGACCAGAGGAAACTCTGGAAAGCCCTACAGCTGAGGAAGCAGATGATTGAGTTTTCTTTCAGACTATTTTGAAGTATATGCATAGCTGGAACATTTGGTTTGGGGGACCAGATTAAACCTTGCCTGGTTTAATCTCTGTCACTTTTTGTTTAATCATCCAATTTCATACTATGAGGTCTTAAAACCAAGGAGTTACCAGATGGCTACATGAGCATATAGCTAAACTACCTGATTTGTCTTTTAACATGCAAGAAAATAAATTTCACTTCAAATACTGGATGCAGTGAAGATAATTAGACATTTATTACATTTCTTGCTGTCTTGCTCTAGGAAAACCAAGTTTCCAAAAAGCTCTCTGTAACAGTGGAAAGGGGTGTGGCCTTTTTCACTGAAAAAGATGTTACATTGCATTTGCAGCTCATAAGCAATTCAAAATTTGTACTTCCTTGCACTAAAAGCTGTCCCAAGCTAATTGGCAATCTCAGTTTGCTTAAAAAATACAAAAATAAAACCGCCCATGTCTTTCAAGTTCATCTCTGCCTCTGCTTGTCTCCATCTGATAGTACACCAGGGAACTCTAGAACATATGCTGTTCATCTCAAGGGTAGATAATGTTGGAAGTGTAGAATGTTGAAAGAAATAATTTTAAAAATCATGAACAGATATATTGACATGCATCTTTTGTTGATAGCCATGTGGCTATGCCATTGTCTTTTATCAATTTTATTTAAATACATTTTTTTAAAGAAATGGCTGTTTAACTTCAGATTGAGGTACATGCAACAGAGCAGTAGTTTATGAACTTTCAGCTGGGATGAAATGTGACCTCCCTTAGGGGTCAGTAAAAAGCTATATATTCTGATTCCTCTTCTGCTGCAATAGAAGTGTGGTTATTCCTCATCAAATGTGTGATAGGAACAGAAAGTGACTTTGCATGTGACCAGACATTGAAATGCGTATATGGGTGCTGGGAGCAGCTGCCATGTTGTTTATATGTCAGATCTGGTTGCCTGAGACCCTCTTAGGAAGACTTTAGTTTTTTGCATTGCTAGCTGTAGCATAAATGCTGGAAAGCCTTGCAGTATTAGCTTGCTGTGCTGCAGCTCTGGGAGTTGAATAGTTGGCAGGACTGCATGTTTTCCAGTAATTTTTTCAGTTATAGCTGTGTAATGTTTTTGTTTAAAGTAATTCCTTGAGATGTGCTATCAAGGATATCAAGACACAGCTCTGCAGAGACATAGCTGAGCCTTATTCTGTGATTGGTTGAGAAGTTGTTCCCAGCTTATCTGACTCTGAATAGTACATTTAAGGGAGAAGTAAACACTGTGTTTTACACCCAGCTGAAAGGAAGCTGCTGGGCTATCTCTTGCCTTGCCCATGCTAGTCTGGCAGGTAGCTAGACATGTTTGAGATAACCAGTTACCTTAAACTTCATCTGTGTTCTCATTACACATCTTGCATAATTGAAATATATATCATCTCCCCACTACTATTTGTTTGCAGTACCAGTATACTCTGTTAAACGGAAGGACCTTGCATTTAAGGACTTGCAGTCTTTTAATTACAGTGGACAAAGAAAGGCCTGAATAAACAGTGCTTGTCTGTCCTACATAATTAAATGCCTTGCTGTGAAAACAGCTTATTTTCTTTCTGGCTTAAATGTTGCTAATTGATATTGATTTTTTTTTTTTCTTTCAAAGTTCCAAAGATGGGATGAACATGAATACCTATTCTGAAAAAAGCATAGATGGAGAACAACTTGCTGGAAGAGCCATACAGTTGACTTCTTCCCTATTTCAGGAATTCCTATGACTTCACCTTTGGGTGATGGGAAATGCTTCTTATGAATCCAGCCTGTACGTGTTCTCTTGCATAACAAATATGCTTCTGGTGTGATAGTAAGCTTAAAGGCTATGCCTTTCTCCCAAAATCGCAGTTGAATTTGGGTGAAGATACAACTCAATCTACTTATATATCTCTAAGAGTAAATGCTTTATATAAAGGTGGATCACAGTCTTTGCCTCTTGAAGTTAATAGATCTGTGTTTGATTTTATTTTTATGTATTATTTTCATTTGACAGATTAGTCATGTAAAAATGTGACCTGACTTAAAAGGTGTCTGAATGTAAGTAGTCTATTTATAGAGCATCCTCCCTTTCACATATTTTCACAAATGTAGTTTTAACTTAAAAAATATGCTAACCTCTACAATGATTGTACTTGTTAATTGTGCACGCAGTTTTATTTTGCAGCATTATCCTTTTCCACTCACATGGTTTGCTGGTAACTTTCCCCTTAAGAGTTTTCAGTAATAGACTAGGTTTTCCTTTCATAGCAGGGACCTATGAATTTTGAAAGTATATCTGATCCTCCTTAAATGTGATCCAAATGTTAAGTATTAGGATTCCCACATATCCCTTTAAATTTTCTTTGAATAAGAGCAAAGTGTTTCTGGGCAACATGTTTATGAGAGAACCTGGTTAACTCAACTAATTCAATGATAATAATAATGATGATTGTGCCTGGCCATACTCATCTGACCTTTCTGGAACTAATTTACTTTTTGACAGTTGGAATGAGAAGAAATTAATTACGCAAACAAAGGATCAAGTGCTCATCAGTATATTTCCTCTGAAAGCAAAAAAACTGGCTTCCACATGCAAAATCTGCCTGATAATTTTCATGGAGCTTAATGAAGCAGGGTGATTTCCTTTAAACAAAATGAAGGCATGAGTAAAAAATGTGGAAAATGTTGCATTTATGTGGCTAATGAATGATAGTGGGCTTTTCTGTTTTTAAATATGTGATGTATCTGTGGATGTTATAGGATCGTGGAAGGGTTTTGGTTGGAAGGAACCTTAAAGTTTTATCTGGTTCCAATCTCTCTGCTGTAGGCAGGGCACCTTCCACTAGACCAGGCTGTTCAAAACCCCGTCCAGTCTGACCTTGAACACTTCCATATTCAAGGAAAGGATTGCATCTTGGCAGAAAAAGAAAAGTTTAAGACAAAAGGAATGTATGTCTATCCAAATACCTAGTAAGCAATGAAAGCTGAGTGGAAATGAAAATTTAATGGAAAACTTAAGGAAGATTACCAACGGAATGGATTACAAATATCTGATTTTTAGATTGTGGGTTGGTCCCAACTTTTTAGGGTGCTGGGTGAAAATTTGAGATTGGTGTAAATGTTGCCTTTGTAATGGAAAGGTAAATGCAGACATAATTGCAGTTTTAGTGGTCTCCAGTAATTATTGACAGGATAGATGATAGTTTCTGTAATTAAAGCTCTTGGTGCCCTTTCTTTTTTATTTATTTGTTATTTGTAAGTACTTGTATTTAGTAGTTTATAGGTTTGCAGAACTTCACTTAACTGAGATTCACCACATTTGAAGTTTCTTTTAACACAGTTTTTAAATGTTTTTCAAGAGCATCTTGTCAAAACCTTGTTCTGCATTTCAGCATGTGGATCAGGAAGAAAAAGATTGCTCCCATGGTATTGGTGATATTCCTCTTGCTGCTGATGAGGGTGAATTCTTTATGTGTGCTTCCTAGAGTTTTTTCCTATAGTCTCTGGAGGAAACCACATGAGAGCTGTGCAGCAGTCCTTTCTTCTCATCCTGCGTAAATGTTTGGGTCAGACATGTTTCTGGCACAAAGGCTG
Source organism: Psilopsiagon aymara (assembly GCA_024733675.1). Classification (NCBI taxonomy): domain Eukaryota; kingdom Metazoa; phylum Chordata; class Aves; order Psittaciformes; family Psittacidae; genus Psilopsiagon; species Psilopsiagon aymara. Next base: position 29,010 of record JANRGW010035988.1, read on the forward strand.
TGTGGGGTTTCTCGTTTTAGTGCTAGGTTATATCCGCTGTGGAGCTTGAAATACAAAATTGGTTATCCCTTGTGTAGTAGAGAAATCCATTGGCAAAGCATGGGGATATATAGATGTGGCACATGGCAGTGTCCTGAGCAGTAAAATTAAGGGCTGTGTTTCTTCTTATACTTGAGGTAGCCAGGTTTGGGGTTTTATTGCATTGTACTACTGATTGTGTAGATGCAGCTTGTATCTGTAATGCTAGGACTGCAGAGTATGAGAGGGGTGCCTGTAAGCAAGCCTCTACCAGTTGATGTAATTTTCTTTACAGCTTCAGATGCTTTAGCTCATGTACACAGAGGTGATAAGCCTTTAACAATGCCAGAGTGCACAGACACAATAAAAATATATGTCTTCAGTCTTTGAAATGCATGAGATGCTTCATTGTATTTGTTCTGCTTTGAAATACCACTTCCTCCGCTTTCTGTAGATAGTGGAATTATAGTAATCTCTAAATGAAGTTTGGTGGTTTTGGTTCCTTTTTATGATATGTGTCACAGTTGCCTGTGCTGAAAGCTTCCAGTTGTTTAGGACTTTTCTAGTTTATCTTTAGAAATGTCATGTGCAAGTGATAAATTAAGAGTATTGACTCATTGGTTCTTTATACCATTGTTTTTGAGGATAACTGAATAACACTCACTTCTCTGTTGCTACAGTGGCAGTTTCTTTGCAGCACCTGGCATTGGTTTTAGCCTGCATCTTCTGGAGCTTCTTGTTTTGCTCAGAAGCTGCACCAAGCAACTGGTGTTTATTTGTATGTGTACTTCCCTCTCCTTCCTAGCTATGCATAATTAACATACTAGTTATCTGTTGATTTTTCTGAGTTGCTGAGCTAAAGCAAGGAAAAACAAGCATTATGCTAATGACTTGCTGAGTTGTTTTCTTTTAGGTTGTGGGCTTTTTTCTTTCACTGTCTGTTATGTTTGTTTGTGGTAGGTTTTTTGTGGTTTTCTTTGTTGTTGCTGTTTGGGGGTTTTTTTAGTAAGACCTTCGATCATGGGCATAGTAAAATAGCTCCCTTCCTCTGCCCTGGGATGACTTTAGTTTTCTCTTTTACAGCCCTTTAAGAAAAATCTTATTTATTTTTGTTTTCCTTCATTTTAACATTCTACTAATGAGATGTCTTCTATTAATTACATTAACTGATCCAATAAACTTAAACCACAAAACCTGTTAGCATCGTTTTTACAAGTCTATGCATTAATCCTTTCAATCACCCTTCGTTGTTGCAATAAATTTATTCTAACCCACTGTTACTTATTCTGAATGAAACTTTTAATGGTGTTTTGGTACCTCACAAAACCTTCACAAAGCTGTACTATTATCATAAATACTTGTTTGTCATAAGCGACTTTTTATTACATTAATTCACATATCTTTTATAGTTCATAAACACTCTAATAAACCTAGCGCACAGATACATGCTTGCATTTTTATGAGTTGTTTTTAAAGTGTATTTCAAAAAGCTATGTTAGGTTTCAGTGTGGTCTAGCATAGTTAATGCAGCTTTTTCTCAACACAAGTTACGCAGCTGAAATGCTTGGAGAGTATAGCACCTTTTAGGGTAATACTCTGTGTTAAACAGTATTATTTTTCAGGAAGGTATTTTAATTGTCACGAGATATTAACTCCTACCAAACAATGTATAAGGTTGCAACTTAATGCTTTATGATTTGTCATGGTCTACTTTACTCACGCAACCTTTATTTGCCACCATTTTGCAAGTAGTTTTTAATTATAAACCTATATTCAATGCTTTTTCCACAGATCTCTTATTCCTTCATTATGGAGAATGGATCTGCTTTTGAGAACTGTAGTAAAGGGATCTATTCTCTGCAGGATCATTGCCTCATTAACCATGGGAGTTTGTGTTGAGTGAAGCAAGATATTGTAGAGCTGGCAAGGATGATTTCTGCAGTAGGAGAATGCCCATGCAGAGTGCATTTTATGGCTGCGTAATTTTCTTTCTTGTATAAATCTGGTTTTACTGTATGACTAGAGTATGCTCTTTTTTTTATTATCTGCATATACATATGAGATTATAGTGCTTAGTGTTCATTGGTGAGCCGAATTGGTGGTCTTTGGACCATACAAATAAGAAAATACTGTATTTGGTATACACTTGATTCAGTTTGCTTAAATATGGCTTGACATCTCACAGCAGTAAGGATGGCTAATTTCCTGTTAAATAATCTCCCTCTATTCTGTAATCTGAATAAAGCAGTGGATTCTGTTGAGAAAAATCTATGACTGTGTACACATAGGAACAGTGTTATTGGGTGGACCTAAAACCCACACAAGTAGCTTTAGCTTAACACTTCCTAATTCTTCATTGTTTAGTTTTGTATAGCTAATTCCATTACAAAATGAATATTTTAAAATAAAAAAAAGTTATATGCAGGCATTACGTCTTGGGTGATACCAAACAGCATCATCTTCATATGCAGTGTCTTGTCTGTGCTTTTGATAGGACAGGATTCAGGCATAGAGGATATCCAGGGCATGCAGGGTGGGCTTGTGCAGCCTGTGACATGGCCTGCCCTTGCTTAATTGGATCTCCCTTGCACCACTTAAAGGTACCTGTTAGGTCTGTGTAAGAACATATCTATCTTGTAGTAGGAGTATGGGTGTATAACTCTTGTCACTCTGCAGTTTGTTGGGTTTATTTGTTTTGGGGGCAGCTTTTTGTTGGAAGATTCTGGAGAGATTCTTGGATCTTTCAAGTAACAAGCTAGTGATGGGGAAAATTCAAAGTACAAATGTTTGGATATATTTCCCTGAAACTCAAACTGTGGAACATAACTAGAAATTATTCTTTTCCTGCTGCAAGAACTTGAAGAGACCACCAGCCTTTCTGCATTCAAGGCGAAATCCAAGGCATACCTGTTCTTCAGGATTTTTATCATCTCTAAAGCAAAAGGAGTTGGGATGACTAATATGCTGTGAGGGAGAAGGAATAGTGGGAAGGCATACCAAATAAAGTACTCATTGTTAAATTGCCTGTTGAGGTAACATAATTGCAGAAATGTGGCAGTGACCCTGGTAAAAACACTCATTTTGATACATGTGATTCTTGGACAGTAGTGCTGGCTGGAGCTCCTCCTGCTCCCCAGAGGCTTTGTGTCCTGGGTTCAGCAGTAGCAGTCATTTTTCCCCTTCTTGGTAGCTGGTGCAGCACTGTGTTTTTCACTTGT
>JANRGW010035989.1:12159-25344 GCA_024733675.1 Psilopsiagon aymara
GTCCAGAGGAGGGCCACGAGGATGATCATGGGACTGGAGCACCTCCCATATGAAGATAGGCTGAGAAAGTTGGGGCTTTGCATCCTGGAGAAGAGAAGGCTGAGTGGAGACCTCATAGCAGCCTTCCAGTATCTGAGGGGGGATGCTGGGGAGGGACTCTTCATTGGGGACTGTAGTGATAGGACAAGGGGTAATGGGTTCAAACTTTGGCAGGGGAAGTTTAGATTGGATATGACAAAGAGATTCTTTACTGTGAGGGTGGTGAGGCACTGGAATGGGTTGTCCAGGGAAGTTGTGAATGCTCCATCCCTGTCGGTGTTCAAGTCCAGGTTGGGCATAGCCTTGAGTGGCATGGTTTAGTGTGAGGTGTCCCTGCCCATGGCAGGGGGGTTGGAACTAGATGATCTTAAGTTCCTTTCCAACTGTAACTATTCTGTGATGCTATGATTCTACATTAGATTCTACGTTATTATTCACATTAGTGATTTGATTAAGAAAGAAGCAATCCCATCAGGTAGGCTAATATCTTTGTGCCAGGTGGTATGAGTCTTCAGCTGCTACAACTGTGGATAGCTATGGTTAAGATGTTTTAGAGAACAGACGAGGTAGTTTTGAGTACTTCATGCACGCCAAAGTCAGTACCGTTAATGTCTGGAATCATATGACTAAAAGCATGAGTTCATTATTCATCCTCTAATAACGCTGGCAGTTTCTGTGTTGGGTTTTTTTTTTGTGTTAAAGTTGAAAAGATTGAAAGTGCTATCAAACGTGGGTATTTATTATTGATTCTGTTTTTTTGAAGATCAGGTAAAGTGGTGATATTCTGTATTGGTATGTATTGTAAAAGTAAAAAAACCTTATGTTCCGTTAAGCTTTTGTAGTAACTAAGAGTGGTGAAATTCAGTAGAATCTAGAAAGTAGATATGAATACAGTTCTAAGACTAAGATTGTCTTTGTGCTTTACAAGTATTACCTTCTCATGTAGTTTTGTCTGTGTTTCTGTGCTTGTCTTTGCTTCCTTGTTTAAATAACATCTGAGTGTTTCTTTCATCCAAGAAATGTAACTTTATTTTGGGAGTAGCTGTGCATGGACTAGACTAAGCTTTACCTATGTATATTTTTGGAAACTGTCTTTTCATTTTCTATTCCACAGGAACCTACTACATAAACTCAGATTTATTTTTTTTTTTTTTTAACTCAAATAGCCTCAGTTAACTGACAGTGCTCCTTTATGACTTTGTTTTTTCTAAATATAACCTGAAAGTTAACCAAGAGCATTGGTCATCTCATTAAATGACTGTAGTAAGAGTAGTCCTGGTTTTGAAACTATTTTAGTTTTGGCTAAGGTTCTTTTGTGTGCTACAGTATATTTATTTTTTGTGAGGTTAGCATATGCATTCCCTAATTCTTAAACAGTTTGCGTTCTTGAGTGTCCTTCACAATTTTACTTAAGGACACTCTAAGCTGACTTGAGGGAGTTCAGAAAGGCTGTTCTTTCACTCTTCCTCCCTTCTGTATTTGATTTGAAGTGTAAGATTTTTTTGAGCCTTTTTATGAATTAGTTTCCTACTGACCTAAAAATTAAAGTGAGAAATTCCTTGCAGTTCATTCACCCCTTTTCCAAACCTGGAGTTTGGAAGGTGAGTGATGTTCTGGTCTTGCTTAACTATTTTGACAGGCAAAATAAATAAATGGAGGTTATATATGCTGTGTCTCTGATAAAAATGGGAATATAATTTTGGCACTGCTGAGCCTAAGGATAAAAAAGTAGCTTCAATATGTTTTTTGTTTTCAAATGGTTGTAACAATTTGATCTTTTCTAGCTCCACATTTTTTTCTGAAGGACAGGCTTATTTAAAAAATAGAAATTATGACATTGCACTATTTTGGGTTAATATGGGAGGTTTGAAATTAAGCATTCAAAGCTTCTTGACTGCTTCCATCTTTTGGGCAGCTGTTCTGACATATATTCCCATATATGGGATATATGTTAGAATTTTATTCGAAGTGTGGGTGGGGAATGTTTCTGTCACATTATTTACCCATTTTTAAAGTTTATAGTAGTTGGATGCTTCTTTTGATAAGATGATGTATATGGAATTCCTGACTGTTTTGTAAAAACCACTTTTGAAGGTTGTTACCAGTTAAAATGTTTGCAGTTCTGTAATTAAAAAAAACACAAGAAATTACTTTTCTGTTGCTATCACTACGTTTCCTCTACTGTAAAACATATTCTTATTTGTCAAGATTGCATTCTTAATTTAATTTGCTTTTGTTCTGTCTGCCTAACATTTATCTCACTGGGTGCTGTCCTAGATTAGGTTTTGCGGAAGGTCAGTTGTACTGAACAGAAAAATTGAATATTATGCTGATTTTTGGGTTTCTCAAGATTCTTCTGTTTTGTTTGTTTGATTATGTTATTTAGTTTCAACTATTTAAATCAGAGTTGTAATCTGGAGGATTACTTTTAAGTTTTCACTTCATCTTCCTCCTGGGGTAATAACAAACTTGAGATGCCTTTGTTTCCTGCTGCTCCTTTGAGATACGGAAAAGTGTTTTTATGGACAACAGAGCACATATCCAAGATCTACAGATTAGTCAGATCACCTGACAACAAACATCCTGTAAATCAGACTTCTTACTGTTCTGCTCCTGTGTTCTCCAGAGATATTTTTCTGCACTGGAAGTGGTTCCCTCATCTGACTTGCTTTTCTGCTTGACCTTTTATTCGTAGAGCTTCAAAGTTAAGCAGGATATTTGGTGTTTGAGAGCAGAAAACTGCTTGAGGTACTAGACTGTGCAGAAAACTGCAATAGCCTTATGTGCTTTTTCTGCTATTTCAGTAGCTATTTCTGTGCTCTTCTCCTTTACCAATGTAGTTCTTACCAGCACTGTATTTAATTGCATCTTTCACAATTATTACTTATTACTTTCTTTGCTCTTCCAAGTCGTAACAGGTAACAGTACTAACGTCTTGCTTTAGCTGTCTGTTCTTTAGGTTTGTGAGGTTGTTTTGTTTTGGTGTGGGTGTGTCTAGGTTTTTTTTTTGATTTGTTTTTGGTGGTGGTTTTTGGTTTGAGGGGTTTTTTTAATTTTTTTTTGTTTGTTTTGGTTTGGTTTTTTTTAGTGCCAGAGGCTTCTCTGTTAACCTGTTTATGAAGAAGAGTTTTGAGGGGTCAGGACAGCCTGGAAATACCTAAGTAAGGGAAGCTTGACAGGTTAGTCATGCCTTTTTCACTTCACAGTCTTTCCATAGAACATTTGGGTATGTGAATTGAGTTAGATTCCTTCTCTTTTTCAGGAGCTTCCTGAATATTGCTTAGATTTTCTTGCTTAATTCTTACCGAGCATTACTTCAGTATGTTTGGATTTGTTTCGGGGTTATTTATTTATTTATTTATTTACCCAAATATAATTTGAAGCATTTTTGAGTTAGTTTTCTGAGGTATCTGGACTGGACTCTGGATCAGAACTATGATACTTGACAGAAAAAAGTTAAAGGTAGTATCTTTAATGTTCTCATTAATCCTTTGTAATATCTCTTGGATGCTTATGTAGCATAGGTTGGAAAAAACAAATGGAAAAAGGTTTATTGCTTAAATTTTTACTGAAACTAGTGTTTGTTGGGAATCTGGTCTAAGACTTTTTTGGTTTGCTTTGTCAGGATATTGAGTTTGTCTAACCTTCAGCCAGTACTTTTTTTTGCCCATTTGCAGTTTCTCTTGTGTAACTTCCATCTTTCCCCACTTGCCTTTTAGTGCCCGTTTGGATAGGGCAGTGAATCTGTGGAATGAATCTGACATAAAATAGCATGTTGGCTCCATAAGCACTTGGGCAGGTTCTCTTTTATGAGTACACTGTTCCAGTATCCACAAAGGATAATCTGCACCAGAGTGGGTCAGGGGCGACAGTGGTTTTCTTCTATAGTAGCTATAGAAAAAAACCACATTTTCCTGGTGCTTCCTTTTCTTTACTATTGCTGTTCCCAGCAAACTATTTCTGAGTAGGAGTCTACTCTTTGTGTCCACATCACTCCATTTCCTTCTCTCAAGTGAGGCAGATCTCTCTCACCTGCTTACAGGATCTTAAGGTTACAATGAGCATGCACTTTAATCTTCCCTGTTATGTGCAGCTGAAGGTCATGCACCCCTAATGTTGTGTCCTAGTTTGTTAAACAAACCCTTTTCTTAAAGGCATGCAGGGAAATTTGTTGTATGTTGACATAAGTTGTGTCATCTGCCCGTTATTAACACATAGTGCTCTACAAATTGGTGATTGACATGCTCTTAAGAAGTAAACTTTGGGCCCTACATGAAGCTTATTGAACAGCTAACATTCTGATGGTCTTATTTTCCTGCATTCCTGCCGTTGCTGCATGCTGCTGTAAGGCAGTGTAACACTATCAAGTAGGAAGCAGTTGGGGTACTTGACTCTCTGGGAATGCAGGGAATGAATGTACAGTTCTTAAAAATCTTGGTTAGGGTCCTCAAAATGAATGGTTTTGGTAGAAGGCTCCAGACAGGACTTTTAGCAGCCTTCCAGTACCTAAAGGAAGCCTACAAAGGAGGTGGTGAGCGGCTTTTTACAAAGGCTTGTAGTGACAGGACAAGGGCGAATGGCTTTAAACTGAAAGAGGAGAGATTTGTCAGATGCTAAAAAGACATTCTTTAACTGTGATGAGGCACTGGAGCAGGTTGCTCAGAGAAGCTGTGGCTGCTCCATCCCTGGCAGTGTTCAGGGCCAGGTTGGATGAGCAGCCTGGCCTAGTGGAAGGTGTCCCTGCCTGTGAGTGTGGGGGGTTGGAACTAGACTATCTCTAAGGACCCTTGGAACCCAAACCATTCTGTTACAGCTTTTGCTTGATTGATGGAGAGGTCTGTCAGCAGCAATACTCCTGCAGCAGGATACATGTAGTGTTTCAAAACAAGAGAAGGCTTGTAGTGTCATGCCTGTTGTGTAAGTGGTGGCATGGGTATGCCAGAGGAATTGGCATGTGAAATCATGTTTGTGGAGCCCCAATGAAGGGATTCTTCATGGTATGCTTGTTATGGCTCTGGAGAGTCTATTGGATTTGTTTGTCAGTTAATAATTGATGGAAACTTTTCTTTCTCCTGTAGCCCAATCTGAAAGCATTTTCTCAGTTACTGTAAGATTTCATATCTGTAATCCACTGCTGTGACATTTGTCTAAAGTGATTTAAAAGTCATCAAAAGGGAGAGTTATTTTGCTTATTCTGAATAGGAGGTTTGCAGTAAGATTAACTCTAGCTGTAGAGCTTAATATAAAGAAAATTGTATCTTCTTTTAAAAAAAAAGACATTAATGGTGTTCCAGCTTTATACTCCAATAAATATTTCTGCTGAGACTATTATAGGAAAATGTCTTTATTAGATGAAAAGACTTTATGTGACTTCCAAACTTGGTACAGTAATTAAAGGCTAAGCAGATTTTAGCCATGCCCTCAGTATGCATCAAATGTAACAATAAATCATTAATACTGAAACTGAAATACTTCTACGATGGTGGCATTGAGCTAAGGAGAGTCCAAGGAAGGGGATAAAGAAGCATCATGCAGTGAAAAATTACTCAAGATTTGTGTAAAATGTTTTCTGTATAAAATGTTCTATATTACTGTTGGTTTTTGTAACTGGTGGTATTGTGACCTTACTGTTTTCCCCTCAAAGCATAAAATAAACTTTTATTTGATAGAAACTTCTCAATCCTTTGTGCATATTCAAATGGAAAATAACTTTTTCTTTATATAGGTTATAAAGCAGCTAAATGGAGTCTGAACAGCTGTTTCATAGAGGCTACTATCGAAACAGTTACAACAGTATAACTAGTGCAAGCAGCGATGAGGAGCTTTTAGATGGTGCAGGTGTAATTATGGACTTTCAGACCTCAGAAGATGACAACCTCTTGGATGGTGATGCATCAATTGGTAAGTTAATATTCATTTCAGCTTAAAATTTTCTTTTTTTCTCTTTTTGTGGTTTCTTTTTTTTCTTATTGTTTTTAGTAAACAAAATTAACCCTTTTTCATTACTAACTAATGTTTACCTTATCTGCTCTTCAAAGGGATGCCTTCACACTGACCGTGACTGGACATTTTTCAGTGTGCTTGGCTAATAGTTACATTGCATGGGCTGACTTCTGATAAAAGGCAGATACTAACTTCTGGCAAATGACAAACCTGCTCTCAAGTAGGGGAAGGATGGCTGTTCTGCAGCTACCTGTCCATTCTCTGCTGCAAGCAGGATTTTGCAAGTATCACTGTCTTAAATATTTATTTGGGGCAGAAATTGTCAGTTTCTTTAAATCATTACTTCTAGAGATAAATCTGTTCCAACTTGGTTTGGTTTCGGATTTGTGAAATGGAGGCAAAGCCCTTTAAAGTAGAGGTGGTGGTAAAGCAACAGATAACACTGTGTGAGCTGAATTTACAACTAGGTGAAAGGTTGCAAAGATAGCTTTCTACTGTGAGCACTGATAAATGCACTGAGGTAATATGAAGGAGAAAGGACTGGGAAGCTCTTCCTCCTTTTTTTGTTTGGGTTTTATTGTTGGTTTTTTTTATTGACAAAACAGTGAATGGAGTGAAAGCCTTAATGTTCTCCTAGCAATGGTCTAACAGGGGAACAGAAGGAGGGAAAGACAGTAACTTCTGTTTGCGACAGTAAACTTGGGTAAATATATACACTTGTCACTTCCTCTTAAGTTGTTTAAAATGAAACTCAGCCTCTTGAGTTCTCTTTTCTTATCACCCTTTCCTGCCCCATTAACATTCAGTTGCCTTCCTTCCATGCAAGGTCTCTTCCTTCATGCATTTTCCCTTTGCCATACTTAGCAATTGGATGTTGGCATTGTACTAGATAGTTGTGTCATATTGTTGTAAGCATCCTTCTCATCTCTGTGCCTTCTCTCTGATAAGATACATCTTGAATGTGCAGTTATTTAACTTGTATACCAATAACAGGTATCAAGAGCCAGGACACCTTCAATCTACATAAAAATGTCTTCTGCCAAATTACTTAGAGAACACCAGCATGATGAAGTCAAGCATTTAATAGTTTCGAAATTACTAAGTTAACAACTGGCTTCTGTGTGTAATATTTTGTTGTGAATATCTGGCACCTCCAATAAAGTGAGTGCCTTGCTTGTTTTAACATATTTGCAACTTGTACTGGAAGTCTGAAGCTACTCTGGTTATCATTTATATAAATCCCCTCCACCACTTCATGCTTAAAGGACAAACAAATTTGCGATAAAATAAATAGTTTCTGCCCTTCTTGTGAAATTAATTCCTTAAATTGAGTCCAAACAGCTGAGGTGGTTGTTTTGTTTGCACTGTCAAAGGAATGCTGATTGCTGCACATGCTAGCAGCCCCTCTCTCATTGTTATGCTGAAGTATCAGAATGTGCACTAGAACATAAATATTAAGTTACTAGAACACAAATATTAAGTTGTGGGTTTTTTTCCTGGAGTTGAATTTTTTGCCAATAGGCATTACCAAAGAGACATTAGATCCAATTCGGTCACTTGATAAGAGGCATTTCTTGTAAATCATACTGAGTCATGTAAAATCATAGTAAGTGAATTAGCAGTAGCTCAGAATCTGGTGTAAATTTTTATTTCAAAGTGGCAAGAATGTAATTCCAAAAGAAGTTTTAAATAAACTTCCATGTAGGAGGTGAACATTAGTGTTTCTCGTTCTTGAGGTTCCCAAGTATGTAAGGTGTTTTTTCTTAGGTGTTTTTAGATCAGCAAGTTTTGACAAGGCAAAGCACTTTCTTGCTGGATTGCCTGTGTCCTTTTCACAGTCCTGTATGACTCACTTAGCATCAACTGTTTTGTTTGTTCATTTTAATTATTGTTAAAATGCTTCTCTAATCATCTTAATTAGTTAATGTATTTTGTTCAGCCTAGTCTAAGTACAGATGCATTCACTATACTGAATCTGTTCTACCTCCTGAGGAAGGGCAGACCGTCCCAGTAACTAGATGATCCCATGTTTCCCAGCACAGCAGGTGCTCCAAAGCACTGTGTGAATGCAGGGGCATTGGGCCTAGTTTTGTGCATTAGCTGGTGAACCTTTCCGAAATCAGAAACTCTGGTTAAACATGTAGTTTGTGTTTTTTAAGCCTGTAGGACTGGAAGAGTTTGTAACCCTGATTTCTTAGCAGCATGAACAAAAATGGCATTAATGTGTCTGTACTTAAAATGATTGTGGAAATGATGTAGTTAAACTGAAAGCTGCGTAGCTGCGGAAGATAAGCTTGGAGTACAAATGATTACAGATACCAATTTACCCAATCTGGATAAGTTGCCATGGACAATAATATTCACTGTAAATTTATAGTTTATGTCATAATATATAGAATTTCAGAATCTTTCAAAAAAGAGACCATCCAATGATGAGAAAATGAAGATTAATTTTTTTTTTTCAAATGAAAATTAAACCATAAACTGCACATACACTATGCAGATAGAAACACTATAGAATTTCTGAAGTAATTGTTGTCTTCCCCCCTCATTTAGAGGGCAGTAGATCAATGGAAGGAGTCTGCTTTTTTAAGTAGGGTTCGTAAGTCCCTTGGCTGTCAGGACAGCAGTTCTGTAAAGCCAGCACAGTATTGCCATTCACATTACCACTTGTACACTTAAATACTTCACTGAGGCTTACAAAGCCATTGGGGCTGTTGCTCAGTGGTGAATTTACCTTCTGTTGAAAGCATGCAGAAATGGGATGACATTGAGAAAGAGCACTAATGATATATATGCTACTTGTCTTATATAGGAAATTCCTTGATACTATATGGGGCCAAACAAGTGACTGTTAACTAAAAATGGTATTCACAAGGTCTGGTGTAGTCTTTTAGGTATCTTTAATATTTAGTTGATAGAGATGTGCCTTTTTAGCGTCACCTCTGAGTAGCAATTTAAGTGGTTTTATGGAGTGCCACGTGGAGAATTCACCATTATCTTAGAAGACAGTGTTGTACAACAGTCTTGTTTCTCTTGACACCATCTGAAAGCACGTATATGACTTTCCTTTATTGTGTCATATGAGAAGAATATGGAAAATGTGTATATGCAGTATTATATACTAACTATATAAATATGTATTAATTATATATAGTATATCATATGTCTGTTATATTCTCCAGTAGCTGTTTTCTTTGCATTTCAGACTTTTAGTGGCGGCATTATGGGGAACAAATAAGTATAATGAAATTTTAAATCCTTTGACTGTAGTGTGTGTTTTAACATGCTAAATAATTAAGCTGCTGCGCATGTGGAGCCTTGATTGATTTGTGCCAAAGCACTGCCTGGAAGAGATACTGCCTGTCAGCTTTGATCAAAACTTGCTTTTGCTGCTTATCCAAGCTAATCTCTTTATGGTACTTAAGTCAGTGTTTTTTCTTGTTAAACTGCTGTCTAATGAGAAGTATGGTGACATTATACTGGTAACAGAAGTATCTGCCTCTTTGGAGGGAGGACATCTTACCAATGCTTGTACATGCAATGTACTTCCATGCAAGCAGTGTAGAGATAGTTTTCATCGTGGCTTATCTGTGTGTTTTATTTTTAGACTGTTTGCCCTGCTTCTTGCTAGGTCAATTTAAACATGTTATTCTTACCACTGAAGAGCTATCAGGTCTTTAATAGTTAAGTCATGTAAGCTAATATTTACTGGTTTAAATTTTATAGGAGATCTATGCTATTTAGTTTTTTAAAATTAGTTAACTAGGATAGTTCATTGTTTTCCATCACTTTAACACAGGAAAAAAGAAAAAGAATTCCTTCTAACCACAAGTGAAATCTTCAGAATTGACATAAATTATCAGACTAATGTTTTAATTGGGGAATATGAATAGGAAGATGAAGCATCTTAGTCATTCTTTTTCTGTCAGTACGGTCATGTTGTGCCTGTCTCTGAAGTTTGAGACACACAATTCTAGGCTGTTGGCTGGGGCTTGAAGGTTGTAACAAGTCTCTTCGAAAGTTCAGACTTTCTCCTTTTATGACTCATGGGTAGCCAACCAGTGAGGTGAAACCGAGAGCTCATCATAATTTTACTCATGATTGAGGGCTGTTTAAGGAATGTGAGAGAGGACTGCATCAGTGTTCATTTTTTTTTCTTTGAAGTGTAGGGCAGGCTCAGCAGGAGGTGGGTTTTGGTAATGTCAGACTGAAAATTTTTCAGGGCACTGACTGAAATCATATGATTAAACCATATTTTCAGGAAAAATAGTTTGCAAACAAATGATCTCACTGGTGTTTACATCTGAAGGTACTTTGATCTTCCTGTGCGAGAGTGAGTCCTGAATGTGCTTGACATCCTTTTCAATAGCTATAGTGATTCCTTCTTCAGTTGAAGGAACTTAGTTGCTTATATTGTGACTTCAGCGTGGAGACAGTTTACAGTCTGGCATATGGTGTTAACATAAAATTGGCAATAGTTAACCTTAGTATGACAACCTGTAAATTGGTAATTCAAAAGCTGCTGCTACAGCCGCTACTATCTCCTTGCTACCAAAAAAAAGACTATGCCAACAGGTTGTGGCGTGAAACACTGCAGCAGTCCTAAATGGGCCTTACCCAGGAGTTAGTCCTTTGCCTAAAGTGAGAGACCAAACCAGTCAATCTTCAGTGCCCTAAATACTGACATTAAAAATATATTACATATATATTAGTTCACAATATAGGGAACTATATTATGGTATTATTTGGGGATCAGAATGTAATTTTTAACAAGTGTGTCTGGTTCTATATAATCAAGAAATTCATACCACATCAGATGTTAATTGTTCAAGCAAGATCTAGACATGGTTATATTTTCCAGCAGTGCATAAATGTTCTTTCACATCTATGCTTGTTTCTATTTAGCTATTACAGGTTATAAAACCAAAAAAGAATACAAAGAAAATAATAACTTCCTGCATAAAGATCTGAAGTTCCTGTTATATTCTTTATGTATGGAAATTGTGTTAACAGATTCTTCCTGTTGTCCGCTCCTGATACTAAGAAGGGTCTTCAAAATCATTTTGCACCGTTGGCATTGTTTGTGTTTTCCATGCATATCGTATAAAACTGACTTGACTGAGCAGTCTTTATGACAGTATGACATATCTCTTCCTAAGTTACATACAACCTATTTCCCACGTTAGGAATATTTGCATTAAAGGGCTTACTGTTCTCCTTAAGTAAGGAATATATTTGCTCTCAAATTATGCCATACAAATTGAGGCATAAAATAACATTACTTGCTCTGATCACAAGGGCAATCATGGAGCACAGCTAGTTTATTTTGACTAGTTAAGTTGTCAGTAACTGATTATAATTTACTTTTTCCTGTAGAATTGTATGGCTGCAGACACTTTGTGCATGCTCCATACTACTAATGCAGCTAAACACGGGATATGTAACAATACAGAACCACATTTTCTTAACTTTTTTTTGTCAGTAATGCGTGAAGTTAATTTTGTCCCTCTATTGAATTAGGTTTCATCATTTTGCAAAACACACAAGCATGTGCATTTCCAGCCAGCTTCTCAGGAAGAAGAAGAATCGTACTACTAGTAATTTATTCTTTCCATCTTTCTGATATTATATAATCTGGTTGATTTCCCTCTGCAGCATTGCTGAAGTGCTTAAAGCATGCTAGCTTTGTTAACAGATGCTGCTAAGGCAGTTATCATCAACTTGACAGCCTGGTGTAGTGTTCTAAGTATGTCCTTCTCCCAGGCACAAAGTATGAATAGCGTAAGATGAAGGGATGAAAGCAGAGGAAGTGTGATGGCATATATATATGTAGGTATGTAGAAAGACGAGTCTGAATTGTACAATAACATAATTAAATCCAATATGACCGTAAAGTTTCCAGGTACTAAAGAAACAGTTTTCACTACAGTTTTAATTAATATTTTATTTATTCATTTTACCTTTGATTTGTTTTCTGAAGTCAACCTAAGGAGGCAGATGAGATGTAAACCAAACTGATATCAGGCTACACTCTTGTTTTCTAGCTTTGAGAATATTCTTGCTTATCAGCGTGGTGAAATAAAAGCTTTTCATCTGCTTGGGTTAAACAAAGATGTCATTCTGGAAGAGGGTATCCTGATGTCCCTGAAACACTAGAACAGCTGTACGGGGTCAAACCACAAATCCACCTAGCTCAGCAGCCTGTCTCTGACAGGGGTCAAAAGTCAGTGCCTAGGCAAAGATAAAAACAGTATGTGATAAGCATGTGAGTACTTGTATGGCAGGTTTGTGTAGCTGACAGCATCTCTTAACTGAGTGGTGATTTTTAGAGTTTTAGTCCTTATTAGTGGGGGTTTTCTTCCATTGACTTTTTGTTGAAGAAATTCTTTGGCACCCACACTATCCTTTGGCAAGCTCTAACAGCTTAGCTACGTTTTATGTGAAGAACCGCCTTTTTTTCTTTATTTTGAACCTAAACTTGGATGTAAATACTACTGAGAACAGCTACAACTGCCAGAGTCCTGCCTAGGCTAACATTCTGTCTTAGCATGGGCTGACACATGGACTTCCTTGTCAGTCACCCTTGTGCAGAATAAAAAGCTTAAGCTTTTTTTCATTTTTCTATTTTTTTGCTATTGTTGGTAGTTGCAGCTGTGAGAAATCTCTGCCAATACATAGGGGTCTTAGGGGGTATTATTAGCCTACTGAAATGAAACTGCTGTTGATACAAAAAGGTTTCATATGAAACTAGGACAGGGTGACCTGTAACTAGAATGTCTTGATGGTCTTGTCCAATACAGTCTGATAAGCTTGATAAGGCGTGTCATGCATTGGCCATATGTGGGCAGAAACTAACAAGGATTAACGCATGGACAGCATGGGGCAGTCACTGGGAAAGGTGGTAGTCCCTCTCCCACTTTTAAGAGGAGAGAATTATGGATTGCAGTGTCAAGTTTCAGAGCAGTGGTTTAATTACAACAAATCAGAAAGCAGCTATATTTATTAATGACCAGTGTGAGGTATTAAATTGTTTATAGCTTGTGTTTTACTATGCTTGTATATAATGTATATTCATTAACACAAATCTGTTGTCCTTGCTCTTGTTGCTTGTAAACGTCTTGATTGTTGTCGTGGTTTAAGCTGTAAATCAGCCACGCAGTTTGTTAACCCACCTCCCCCTCGTAAAAGAGCTGCCGCAGT
>JANRGW010035990.1:0-10673 GCA_024733675.1 Psilopsiagon aymara
CCAGCATCCCTATAGGCCCCCTTCAGATATTGGAAGGCTGCTCTGAGGTCTCCATGCAGCCTTCTCTTCTCCAGGATGAACAGCCACAACTTTCTCAGCCTGTCTTCATACGGAAGGTGCTCCAGTCCCATAAGTAATAAATAGAATGCTCTTAATCCAAGTCAGAGTGGATATAGTTTTCAAGTAAGAGTAGAGATCCTTTGCTGCTTACATAAGAATGAGTGAAAAGTAATGTTATAAGAAATCCGCTGAGTCCTTTGTCTCCATCATTATATGAATGGGTTTGTTTATATGCATAAACATTTGAATAAAAGCCAATCTCTGAAATAATTATGTTGCAATTGTGGGAACATTTGTGAGTTTTGGTACCTTCTTCGAATCATAAAGATGAACTAGAAGTTTACTGAGATGGGCTCTGCACAAATACAAGGGAACTTCAATTATGGTAGGCATCTGGCTTTTCCATGATTCTCACTGTCATTCTCTACTTGTTGCTCTCCATGATGATGATAGGAGGGGCTGCAAACAGAACCATGTGTTCTTATACAGGTGTAACACAAGTAGCTAGAAGTACTTGCAGCCTCTTTTGAGGTTGTCTTCACTATTGCATTATACAGAAACATGTAATAAATAGAGCAACAAATTTGATCTGCTTTATCTTTTAATATATTTTAATACCTCTATAATGTAGCTCTTTCTAAGCAGCCTGGTAGTCTTTGAAATGAACACATGGTGGCAGTGTTTGGTAATTCAAGGGTAGCACTGCATCCAGACATTTCTTCTCTCGTAGAATGTATATGAAGAAATCAAGTTTTCATCTGATTTCATCAGCTTTGTTATATGTGTCTTTAATTGTAACCACTGCTTCTGGAGATTTCTCTCCTCGTGTTTCAGATCCCTTGAAATCGAACACCTATGAAAAAAATGTTTTGCAAACAGCATCTTTATAATTAGATAGAGTTTCATTACATTCACTGCATTATTTGCTGAGGAGTTTTCAGCTTTTTCAGAAATTCATCAACTACCCCTTTCCTCGTGGAGGAGAGAATGGGTTTCATAAAGAAGCTTATTTTTATGCATTACTGTTTATTACAAAACATACAAAGGTACTGATAATTTGAGATTGTCCTTTGCTAATTGCTGTGATATCATGAAAAATCTTATCTCAAAAGCAAAATACATCTTTGAACAAAAATAATAATTGTCAAGGAATGTGTTTATTGCAAAAATTGCTCTGAGGTCTCAGCCTTATTGCTGTGTTAATGATTTTTCAGTCTGTTAAAACTGAAATGTGCTATTCATATGCCACCCTATGAAGAAGGTACTAGTTGAGCATTGCTTGTTGGGTGGCCTTTGAAAACGTTGTCCTCAGTAGCACTTTCAAACCATGCAGAGGGGTTGCAGTTAAAAAAGATTTTCTTTCACATTAAGTAATTTTTGTACACTGTGAAATCTTGTGTAGGAATGTTGGGACATCCCCAGCAGAGCTGGGTTTTGCCTTATACTGCAATAATGCATCTGGTCCATGTACGGTGTCTCACCTTTTTTTCATAAATTGGCCTGCAGATGCAGAGCAGATTGCTGGCTGGCATAAACTGTTCCTTTCTCATCTTCATCAGTACAGATCCTTTACTCCACTAAGGATCTGCCCCATACTGTTTGGGTTTCCCTTGAAGTGGATTGGTTCCTATCTGTGCTGCTTTGTCAGGCTTGTGTGTTTTCAGGGAACTGTAAGAAAGAGCTATGTATTTCAGATAAAACTGCTGTATAGCAAAGCCTAATTAATTTAGTGACTTACTTCTCAGGGAACTGAGGATCATGTGTGGGACTTAACAGCTCTATACCAAATACTTGATGCTTAAATATTTCTGTGTTTCAGAAAGAACTTCACCTAGAGTAGAAATCAGTTTTCTTTTTGAGGCTTTTTCAGGGGCAGTACTGTAGGTTAAGTCACCTGATTTTTGCATTTTGAAAATCTTCAAGGATAAATAAAGGGTTATTTAAGAACCCTTTTAAGTCATATAGGTTTTCAGATAGAAATTGACTGAAATGAAAATGTCTGTTGTTTGCCTTCCCTGGGCCCCAGGCAATAGGATGTAAATATGGGTAGTGAATACTGCGTGAGATCAAACTGGCATTTTTTCTGAAGGTGAGAATCCAAGACAATATATACAATTAAAGCCTACCAAAAGGAGTCCATGCCTTCTGGCATTCTCCACTGAATACCTCCTCTGTTCCTCTCCCATGTATATGCATCTCACAGTTTCTCTAAAAAAAAGAAGAAAGAAAAGCATAGTAGAACCAGCCAGTGCCAGTTTGTTTTCCATGTTTTCTTTTCTGTGTAAGGGATTAGTTGTAGTAACAGATTTCATGTGCCAGAAAGTGGGTGAACATTAACTATTTTGTCATGCACTGATCCTTCCCCCAGCCCTGCAAAATTTGAAATGCAGGAACGGTTATTCATTAACATTTCTTTGTGTCTACAGGAAGTACATTTACTATGTAAACATGTTTTATATATAACATACAGCTGTTTTGAACGAGCACTCAATGAGACATAAGAGTACAGTGCCTACACTGCCACTTCAGAAACTCTGAGATACCACAGCATTGTGTTTTGGAAGAGTGAACACACAAAGACACTGCTCGGAAAAACAAATGCTGGAAGTTTCTTGTAAAGCCAAAAATCTTTCCTTTAATTGGTTTGATTTTTTTTTTTTTGTCTCTGAAATATCTGCACACTGAACTATTAACATGCAGTCAATATTTACAAGTGGGATGACTCTAAAGTTCCTTTTGCTGATTTTAGTAGAGAACCCATTGGAGCAGGAAAATTCAAGCACCATCACATAGTCTGTTTTTTAATAGACTGTGGAGTATATTGTTATGAGGAGAAAAATGTAAGGTGTGAAGAAAATGTAACTAGAATAGCTAGATGAATCATGGGCCTCTTGTCCTGAGAATGTCAGTCTCTAATTTGGGAAGAGCTTTACTGGTAATGCTGCTTCCTTGTCTAATAGTTGGAATTGTGTCTAATACATTTCTCTGCAAGCAATTCCACTAGCTAAACTCCACCTTAAGTGCCTTCTCTGGAGTGGGACGTTTTCTGATAAAAGGCAAGGAATGTGTTTGCTTCCCAGAAGTGGCAGTCAAGCAGAATATCTTGGATGGGCTGTTGCCTCTAGGTGACTGAAACCCCTTCAGTGCTGTTAGGTGGTGCATTTACCAAGGTACTTCTCAAACAGGCTGTACTCTATAGGCTTTCCCATGTGAAGTTTACCATTCCAAAGGACCATAGGACTGAGTAGCATGATGTGCTGTGGAGAGGGGTCGTGAACAGCATACCAAGCCCTTGGACAGCTCTTACCTCACAAGGGTGTAGATACTGTGGTGTTCAGCTAGCCAGGATTTGGACCACAGGCTGGTGTACTGTGGTTTTGTGTTTGGCCTTTAGCTTAGATAATTCTTGCCCAGAAAAGCCGAAGATGAGAGAAGGGGGGTCTTGGCTGTCTAACAAGTCCTATGTGCACCTTCTATTTGTAATTTCTATTAGATATTAAGAAAGGGGAGGAGTTTTAATTGTTTTAATGGGAAAAAATAATATTTAACCAGCAGGACAGTACAATGATAGGAGCAATCACTGTGACAGTAATGAGCTCATGAATTTTGGACCAATGGCATCAGTGCAAGAGTGGAAATTTAATTCTACACAATTGGTAAAGAAAAAGTAACCTCTAAACTAACTAAATAAATTAAAAGCTGCAGTTGACCCTTCAGGATATAATGCACTTGCGTCAACATGGACTCTGCCCAAACATTGTTCTACCGTGGAAGCAGCTGGATGCCCTGCCCTCTGGTTTATATAGCACCAAAGGGAAGGGGTAGGGAGAAGTGAGGTGAGAGAAGAGAGAGGGGGAAAAGAGGCAGGAGGAAGATAAAGCAAACCCAGCTCGCCTCTTTGACACCACACTCTGAACTGAAAATGTTCTCTCAGGACTCATTTCTTGATATTTAGTGACCTGCATCAGCAGAGAAAGAGTATCTACCTCAAAAACACAGGCATTGTTACAAGGGGGCATTTTTTTCTGCTTCCTTTACAAATATTTTTCTTTGGGAGGGTAGGTGGGGATGGAGAAAGTAGGGCAGGGGAGTGGGTAATAGCTATTTCTGTCTCGCCTGTTATATTCAAGGTCTAATTTATCGTATTCCATGTAGCACGACCGTGTCATTTTAATGGTGTATTAACACTGAAGTCTGGAATATTTATTTGGTTGAAAAATGCGTCTGATACTAAATACATCTCTGGGGAGATGGCTATGGGATGATTACTGAACTGATGGCCATCAAATTGATAGCATTTCTATGTCCTCCTGAGTCTTCTGCTGTAAAAGTGGGACAGGGTGTTTTCTGGGTAAGAATAATGGTCTCTGTGCTACCCTCAGGGGCAGATGTGGCCCAGCACCTGCGCTCTGGATCTGGGATAGACAGAGCTGCTACACAATTATCTTCCAGTTTGCCGTTAATTTCTATTCAGATTAATCAGTAGTTGCTTGACATGAGGAATCACATTGTGAGCTTTAAAGCTTTACCACGCACCATTGTTGGTTATTTATTTACAGCCTATTATTCATGCTAGAAATACCAGCCAATTTAACCTGATCTGTAATCATCCTTCTTATTTTATTTTTTTTCCCTTTTTTTGTCCTTCTTTTTTCTGATGAAGTCTCCCATGTGATTTGCATACGTATAAATCCAGGGGGGCTGATTGCTGGGTTGGGGTTTTTTTGGTCGACTATCTGTTCCAGGTACTATGAGATAATGGCCAATAGAAATTCTTAGCATCCCTTACTTTAAACCAGGATAATGTAGTGGAGCAAGAGAGACATTACCGATCTCAGGAAAGGGGCCTTTCCTGAGCATTACAACTGCATTTTGTTTATTATTTGCATTGTGGCTGAGATTAGATGTCCTAAGTGAGATTATAAATCACCTGAACTGAACTAGATCTCTCAGTTTGTGTGATATATAATTTCATCAGTGTGTGATGTTGTGTACAGATCAGGAGTGAACAACCATCTCCACAAATACATCTACTTGATTCATAGAGATTAATTTGTCATGGACTGTGTCAAATCTGTGCCACAGATATGTTGTTTAACATATTTTTTCAACATTCAAGCAAGGTACAGTCCTGTCTGTGAGAAAGACAGAATGGAGGGAGCCCTGCATCCCTCTATCTGCAGCATGATGATCCATAGCTGTGGCTTCTGCAGACTCATAGCAAAGAGGGTGTGAGCATGAGTGCATTGGCCATGTAGGGTTGGTGGGTCTGTGACGGTGGGGATTCACTTGCCAACACCCTTGCTGGATGGTAGGGGTTGCAGCTGTTAGCAATCAAGAGGAAGCTATCGTTTCCTTTTGACTTACAAACTGGCCTAATATAAGTTCTATTTATTCAGGTGTTTTTATACAAATTTTCCAAAGATCCTGAATTTGACCTTTGTATATGTAGTTTCCCTTCCAATTAGTGAAAAGCATTTAGAAATGTCAAGGATAGGACTAGAAAGGGCCTCCTAGGTGCTGTATGCTCTTGTTACAGCCAACTGGATTGCACATTATCTTTTCAGCCATACCAAATACCAGAAATAATTTGTCTCCTACTCTCCTGTTTACTGTAGTGCTGCATCAGAACCCTGTTCAGGTTGCTTAGAAACCCTCTTCTAGTATCCAGGTTTTTTTCACAGCCTATTTATATTCATTTGTTCTTGTGCCAGCATTGTCCCCTATTTGGGTAGCTGTTCTTTCTATCTGTTGTTTACACATCACTTTGATGTATTTATAATAAGGAACCATATAGTTTCTCAGTCTTTATACTTTTAGGCTGAATAAGTCCAGATTTTTTAGTGTCCACTGACAAAATAGGTTTGTTATTTCCTGGATATACCCAGTAGCCTTTCCCTTCACCTGTTCTGATTTCAGTTCCTCATCCATGGGACCAGTCTTGCAGAGGTGGTTGTACAGTGGAAATACCCACCTGCCTGCCTGCAATGCCTTTACTTCATGTGCTACATACTAGGACCAGATCTGCCTTTGCAGCATCTGTTGTTGGTGGGTCCTGGTTGTTCTATGATAATCTAACAAATAAAGGTCTTTTTCCTCTTTGTTTTCCTTAAGTAAGCATGCAGGGTTTGGTTTTTTTTTGTTCTGGAAAAATGCCATGCACTTATTTAGATCTTCCGTGCTCCATCCTTACTTGAAATACTTCTTTAAAATGTTGACACTGAT
Source organism: Psilopsiagon aymara (assembly GCA_024733675.1). Taxonomy (NCBI): domain Eukaryota; kingdom Metazoa; phylum Chordata; class Aves; order Psittaciformes; family Psittacidae; genus Psilopsiagon; species Psilopsiagon aymara. The sequence goes on from JANRGW010035990.1 coordinate 6,286, forward strand.
CTTACATCTTCCCATGATGCTTTTTTTTTAAGGCTCCTACTCAGTCCCTTTCTTAGTTTACAGGTTTTTAGGATGCAGTGGCTTCCTTCCCGTTATCCATCCTATCTTTGTTTCCACCTTTTACATTGCCCTTCCCCACAACACATGATGGTGAAGCCTTCATCCAGATTTCAGGCCATGCTAGAATATCTTTGATGTCTTTAACTTCCAAAGAGCCTCATTTTCAGTGGTTTTCATTATATTTGATGCCTGATTTATTTTTTTTTTTACTTTGTTGGGTAAGGTTGAGGTGAGATAAACTGCAATAATTTCAACTTTGGTGGCACACTTTCATCTCTCATGTGACTTCTTCAGAGCCTAATTCAAATTTCCAGCATTTGTGTGATTTTTGCTTTATTTGGTACTCTTCTCAAGGTGATCATTCATCTACATGGGTTTGATGCTGTACATGCAGAGTTATACTTTTGGTCAGAGGTTTGACGTTTCATATAAATTTTGTCTTGAAGATATTTCAGGTTTCCTTGGAAATTCAGGTCAATGAGATTTTCAACTCAGTTCTCCGCACTAATGCATCCCACTACATTCTCAAATTTGATTTAATTCCCAAATTTAATTTGCATTACTTTATCCCATTGGACAGAAGTACAAACAACTTTGCGTTGCTTCTGTAAAAGCATTTAAAGCCTCTTCAGTTTTAGCCCAGCACCCTTCTTGTTGTGAGAATGTAAATGTGAATGGGTAATGGAGCTTGTCTGCTGCTGCCATGCTCTGGTGCCGCAAGCCAAGGCAGGTGTTCCCATGTGAGTGAGGATGTGTGGATGCAAGCCTGGGTGATAACTCACAGAGGGATGGATGCCCACCTTTGGCTCCATGCTGCTCCTGCAGCGGCATGTTTGAACAAGAAACAAGAACATGCTCTGTAACAGTGTGACTGAAATTTTACAGGGAGAGCAGGTGTGCCTGCTTGAAAGTTGAACTCTTCCCCTGTGTGACGATAAGATAAATGGTCCGAAATCTTGTGATTTAGTTAATGTTTCTGTCTTCAGCTTGCTGTGTACACAACACTCTGCTGAATAAGCTGCCCAGAACTGTGTGCCTCTGTATGCACAGAGCTATAATAGTCAGCAATATCATTTTCTCACCTGGTGTCCTTAATTAAACAGCCTTTAATCATTATACATTGTTAATATGTGTTCCTTATTGTACACAGCAGCTACCTTGTAGCTTGTAGGTACTACCCTTAAAAAAAGGCTAGTACCAGCATTAAAAATAAAAGGCTAGGGCCAATGTTAAATAACATCATTGGCTTGGATCTTGTTTCACTGCTATTTCAGGCTGTCATGTTTCTCTGGAGCAGCATTTAAATTATGTCTGAATTTAGGCAAATGGTTTTTGTTCTGTTGCCTTGAGAATTAGAGTTAATCCATCTTTCTCACCAAGGGAAAATTCCTCCAGAGGCATCTTGCTCTTGTTTCATTGCTTATTGATTATCACTCCCAGTTTGCACGTTACTGGCTGTGGCTTTCCAGCTGCATTTGAATGGGCAAAAGAAAAGCCAGCTGGTGCTCTGTTGTTGGGATTTTTATATCAGCATTTTGGTTTCAAAGACATTTATCTAATCTTATTAGCTGGCTTTACCAAGAGGATTTCCTCACAGACTTAACTGGGAGAAAATAAATAGGCAGTGAGGAGGGGGTGGTGGAGGATGTCTTCTGTTACTCTCCACAGAAGCACATTCTTACCTACTGGGAGAAAAAATAAATCATGTTTGCCACTGACACAAATTCTGGCAAGTCCCGATTAACACAAAGCTCCTGAATTCGCCTTGTGTGAATGCCTTGTAGGAAGGCAAGGCAATGGGCTTTTTCCTTCCACACAAGTGCAGAGGAAAGGCCAGAAGGCACAACCTGCTGCAGAGGGAAAGGTGGGTGGTGGGCAGTGGGCCCGTGCCCCCACTCAGGAAACATGGCCAGAGGGCTAGGGGCTGCATCTGTGTCACTATCACCTTCTTGTGCTCTCATTCTAGTGGGAGCTCTCTTGAAATATATGCAGCTTTCTGCATGTGACTAAGAGCTGCTTGTACACTGAGAGCGCCAAAATTGAACAGATTTGGAGAAATTAGTTCAAATGTTGCCTACACATTTGAGATTGCTAAGGTTGAGAGTAGCAGTCTTGCAGCTTACAGTCCAAATTCCCACTGAGGCACATGGCATTCAGAAATTCAGAGTCTTATATGACATAAACTAAAAGAACAGTAACATGAATGTATAAACATACATGTTATTTTTATAGGTATCCTTAAAAGTAGTTGCTGCTAAAACGGGATTTCTTCTACAAGCAAAGAATCTTATCTTTAGATGGTCCTTTGTTAATTTGGCAACTCTCAACATCACCAAACAGGAGCTGAATGCTCAGGAATTCCCCTGACAAAGGGCACCCCAGAATCTGGAATATTATTCAATTATGATTTAAAGAAACTTACAGAAAGGAAGAAAAAAGTTTCTGAAAGAGGAGCAAACAGAAAGAGCGAGCGTGTGAGTGAGAGAGAGCTTCATTTTCTCATGAGTAAAGTGAGGATAATTATACCTGTCCTTATGTTTTGTGAAGGGTGTAGTCAAGGTCACTGGTGCTGGATATAGACTTGCTTGCTTTCCTTCCTTTCTTCTCCTTCTATCTTCCGCTCTTGCTGTATACAGACTTCATATTTACACGAAAAACCTATGCTGATTCTTAAAGAATATGATCAGATTTACATGTGTTAGCAACGAGGGGCTCCTAACTTTAAAGCTCTGTTTGGGGTACCACTGACAGAGAATAAAGGATGGCTTTTAGTCCTGGGCTGAGTCAGAGGCAGGGAAGATGGCATCTTCTCCTAGGAACAAAAGGGAGGTTCCAGGGAGCCACTGTCATAGAAATTCCACCTAGAACAAGATCATCAACAGCTACTGGCTCTTCCTGATTCTGTATAGGTGCTGGGAATTGTCCAAGAGGAGACTGTACTGTTAGGTCTGGAGGGAATTTTGTCATGATGCATTCCCATCCCATGTCCATCACAGGTCTTGCCATCCCTGAGTAAGCACAAGAGTGTGTCCAATTGACCCAGAAACAGTTAAGATTAACTGCAGATAAAACCCATTCACTCTTCCTCATTTCTGTAGGCTCAGCACCTGTCCTCATGGAGAGGCTGTTGCAAAATAAGTGAGTGTATGTGAGAGGGTGAATTTAAAACAATGCTCTGTATCAGCTCCTTAAATGGATACCTTTACACATGACAAGAAATGCCTTTTGGACACTCCACTTAACCCATCTCCAGAGCTGCTTGAATGTAGGCACCACTCAGTAGAAAATGAACATGTTCAAGGTGCATTATTTCCCTATGACTCTGAGCTATTTCCCTATTGCAACCACGTCCTTACATGAGAACGTCTTGATTATCCGAGTCTTGCATTGTGCACACATAGTGGAGGATTTATGTACTGTGTGAGCAGATTTGTTTCATTCTCTAGTCTAATTTAAAACACATTCAATCAAACAGGGGCCCTTTGAAAATCTGGATATGCAGCTCAGTGATGGCTTTTAATTTCAAGATCCAAATCATTCTTTCCCAAGTCCCCATATCCTGAGCCCAGGCTGTCAAAAAGACCTCAACTGTACCGGATAAAGAAAGCAGCCAGTGGCCGCCTTTCTCCTGGCAAAATTGAGTTCCTTGTTGTAAGAATAAAGCTTGCATGTGCAGTAAGTGAAGCTTTTTTGTGCATCTTCCAAGGATATGATAGAGACCATACCAAATTTATATTTCACCACGGAGTAAGAAGCACAGTTTCCCACCTGTGAGATATTTTTTTGTGTTTGAGATTTAATGCCAATCTGAAGTGAGCCAACATAGCGTCTAATCAGAGTTTTCTCACAATGGGATCTCTCAGCCCAGTGGATCCAGGATCTCAGGAAGGAGTCTTGTGTTTGCACTGCAAGCTACAGACTGCCCAGTCCCTTCCAAAGCTGCATCCTTAGGGTTACTCTGGGGCTGCAGACAGGCACAGTATGACCCTATAGAGGCACAGACCAGCTTTGCACTACATTCTAATATAGTGTTATGAACTACTTAGCAGAACACAAGAGATGAATGTCAGGAGAAATAATAAGGACATCTATATATCTTCGTCCTATTTTTATTTCTCATCCTTCTGAAGAATCGTAAGAGGCTGAAGCTGTCTAAAACATTCAACTTCTTTGAGTTGGTAGTTTTCATAGAATCATAGAATAGTCAGGGTTGGAAAGGACCTTAAGATCATCTAGTTCCAACGCCCCTGTCATGGGCAGGGACACCTCACACTAAACCATATCACCCAAGGCTATGTCCAACCTGGCCTTGAACACCGCCAGGGATG